>JAKIJQ010000443.1:0-55000 GCA_023373905.1 Rhizoglyphus robini | reverse complement strand
AGATGAGCAAAATAATGAGTTAATGAGTTACAAAAATGGGATTTGTATTTCATAAAGATAAGTTTTATTTATTTGTGCCATACTGTAGGTCTACTCGAGCCAATGCGAACTGCAAGAGGAGAGAAATGAAAGAGTGGCTTAGCGTGCATACGCGAAAGATAGTGAGAGGAGAGCAAGAGAGATCGGGATCTGCAGGGAAACAGTGTGCATTGCACACTGTGCAATCCAATGCGTGCGTTTTGAGGGTATTTGTGAACTCTTTCGTAAAATCGTTCAACTAATTAATAAGATTAAAATATAATTCTAATTCTTGACCTAACCCTTGTTAAAGGCTTAAGTGACATGCGACCTATCAAAATGCTCATTAAAATGTGAGGAATAATGTGGAATGGTCGGCTTGTGTCTACGATGAAATAAAAAATTTTGTTTTACGGTCGAATCGGTTAAACTTTCACGTAGTAACCCTAAACACGGTTGTTGGGCAACATTCGGATTTCTCATTTTGCTGTTAGTTTTCTAATTTAAAAATTTATTTGTTTGAACAAATTTTTAGTTTTAATAAAAATAAAATTTACTAAAAGTTTTATGCAAACTTGAATCACAAAGTCTCATCACTCTACGATCACAATTGCTGTAATGTATTTTATCTACATATCCGGACTACAACTAATTTGACCAGAAAAGTAAACAATAGAGAAGAGAGAGAGAGAGAGAGAGAGAGAGAGAGAGAGAGAGAGAGAGAGAGAGAGAGAGAGAGAGAGAGAGAGAGAGGGAGAGAGAGAGAGAGAGAGAGAGAGAGAGAGAGAGGAGAGAGAGAGAGAGAGAGAGAGAGAGAGAGAGAGAAAGAGAGAGAGAGGGAGAGAGAGAGGGAGAGGGAGAGAGAGGGGAGAGAGAGAAAGAGAGAGAGAGAGAGAGAGAGAGAAGGAAAGAGGGAGAGAGAGAGGGAGGGAGGGAGGGGGAGGGAGGGAGAGAGAGGGAGAGAGAGGGAGAGAGAGAGAGAGAGGGAGGGAGGGAGGGAGGGATGGAGAGAGAGAGAGAGTGAGAGAGTGAGAGAGAGAGAGATGAGAGAGAGCAATAATACATGGATGCGTGCAATAATCTCTGGGACAGTGTCACATTCATGACCTTCGGTCACAGTTATAATTATTAAGTGCTAATTAGTATGCCTTAATTAAGGTTTGTTAATTTTATTTGGTGGAGCAAGGAGGTCATGTGACACATCAAAATGCTTGAATTTTTAAAACGAACAACATGGAATGGTCAATTTTGATGTACCGTAAACCGAAAAATATAATGTGACCTGACACGTATGGCCGGGCGGTTGCTGTTACAAGACGAGATGCACAAGTTTAGAATAAAGCATTTAATAGAGCTTTACAAGCGATAGCAAGTGAGCACTGAGCATGGATTATTTATAGTGCTGTGAATTCGATAGTTCATTAGAACGATTTCCAGACATTCTAAGCACTCTTTTCAACAGTTGCGTTGTGGCCCCATTACACGACTTTATATAATCCCCCGCATCCATTCAATGCGGAGTGGAAAGGAAAGTGCGACCCTCATTTGAGTCGCTTATTGTATGAGTGAAAGAGAAAGAGGAGAACTCATGATAGTTAGTAGCGTGCAGTAGCTTCTATCTGTGAGTGACGCACAATAGCCAACAATGCATACGACCTTATTTAAAAAGATGCGCAAATTAAAGTCCAGTTTAATTAGGGACAGTTGACCACTAGGCCATTTTTCATGGGTTTAGGTCATGTGACATATCAATCTACTCGTACTGATCAGACGAGTAACATAGAGTAATTGGTTTTGATGTATTCCCCCGCCTAAAGTTAATGAAACTAGCGGTAAATTAGGTAAATGAAAGCCACTATCCCAGTGCCATTATATTGATGCAAAAAATGAGAAAAATGTTCGCTACACTCTGTATGATAATCGGAATTTACTTTAATCCAATATACCACGGCGTCCGCATAATATCCTCCATTTTGCTATGCGTCAACTAGTAAAACACACTTAAACACACACTCCCGGGTGGCAAGGCACGTGATCGGAAGGGCCGCGTGCCCAAAAAATCCTCAAACAATGATTAGTTGAAACGTTAACTAGTGAATGAGCTTACAGTGAAGGGTTCCATTTCACATTTGACACACTCGTGTAGCAAACACTCATACAAATTGAATTTAAACCTCTAAACGCAAGTCTCACTTGACTTTGAATTGTAGTTTTGTGTGTATTTTCACAATAAGCGATTAAACTACCGAACGTTACGTTTAAGTCGATTGGACGCGTTCGAATGCGCAATTTTTTGTGTGCCATCATTCCGGACAAAGTTTGTCTTTACAAAAAAACATCTATGTCCGATTAAATTGTAATTTTTGAGCCACTTGTCCTATTCTCATGATTGACGCATTGAATCAAAGATAATTTAATCTTGTTTTCATTACTTTTGTTTCTTGTTTTAATTCCGACCGGTTCAGATGTTGCTGCATGAAATGTAAATCTGGGTTTGTGAGTGTTGAGCATCTGGAACGATTGTTAACATTTCTGTACAATGGCAATGGCCAGAACGTGCACTGGACCTTAGTTCGATCGATAGTTCTGTTGGTCATCTCTGATTTGAACCGTTAGTTTTTGTCTGTTTTTATATAGAAGTCATAGGAGTTATGTCCATAGCAAAATTGTACTAAATCCTACTATAAATGGCCGTGCCTTATGCAATGTTGCGCTATTGGTTCTCTGCTCGCACGTTCCATCGGTATCGTCTCAATGTGTATCGATTGGTTTCCATCTCTCACACCTTTTCCCCAACAAACAGTAATCTGACATTTCCTCTCTCACACTCACACATTCGCATTCTGCCCCATTCATTTACACTCACATTCGCGATTTTCTCTTTTTGTTTCTCTCGCTATTTTATTCACATTCTATTCGTTGGATGTTGAATTGTACCATTCTGTGTGATTCTGTTTGTTTGTGTGTGTGTCCGGGAACCTCCCATTCTAGCACTGTTCCATCGTCGCCTGTTTAGATAAAAAAACCTCCTACTACTCATATTTTGAATATCGAATTTGGGCGGCCTTTTCTCACTTGGACGGTCAATTCTCGTCGTACTCTCACAATTCGGACTTACACTGGACACTCAGGTTCTCTCTTCTCGCCATTGGCGTCGATGGAGGTTCACTCTCTTTCAGTTTGAATCTGTGCTCCTCGACACTCTACCCCCTGACTCCTCTTCTTCTCATTGCATTACTCTCTCAACTAACGTGTCACCAGAATTCTCTCCAGTATTTTCGCACTCAACGCGTACCCATCTCTCCCTGGCCTATGTAAGTGTTAATTTGTGGTAGTAGTATGTAGATGATATTGTTGCAGGACACGAGAGACAGGAAATAACACTTGATGTTTATTCAACATAACAAGCATTCAGACTGAGCACAAAGCAGGCCTTATATACAGCGAGAGAACATTCGAGAAACGTCGTGAAGTTTTCGCTTCGAGAACCTTCTACTCGTTTCTAAACATAACACAAAACCGTCCACAGAGGACGTTACAGTACACTACCAAAACACACCACTTAACACAGATATATTGAACAATGCTTTGGTACCGACGTTCAATTGCGCATATTGAGACATATGAGCCGTATGAAACGTATGTCCATGTGCATTATTTGGGAGCCCGAGCCGACACGATAAGTTATATAGAATGGTAGGTAATATCAGTGGCAAATATTGATTCGCATTTGGTGCACTACCGCCCATTTCTCTGTCGTTGATTCACAATGGGTCCTCTATTATTTCGATAAAAATTTGGGTGCTTTACCACCCAATGGACCCCGTTAGCTTTAACAGTAAGCTAGCAGCATTATACTCTGTGATTTAGCGCTATTTGTGACATTCTGCGTTTGTCTGAATTTTCAATTTACTCTCTTATGGGCGCCATCTATATCTCATTATCCTTACTCATTCACCATTTCAGAATTTTCACTTGCACTTGCATGGCACACATACCCACTGCCGCCTGGTGAACATTATTGCTTTTACTTCAATGGATGTTGTATTCGGCTTGTTAGCTCTACTTCTTCCCTACTACCCTGGACGCGCTCGCGTTCTCGCTTTTATTATCTTTTTTGTTTTAACTCTCCGAGACTTCGTGGCACTATTCGTCAATTTTCAATTAGTTAATGATCTGATAACATCTCAACAAAATCTCTCAAATTCTCCATTGTATTCTACAACCTTCTCAAAATATCTCTCAAATTCGTCATCATCGATAAACTGTCCCTTCTGGTGGCCATTTTGGATTTCTCATCTTCTTCTTCTCTTGCATCAACATTTCCAGAATCGTCTCTCCCCAACTCATCTCCCTCTCCTGTTTTATCTGACCAAAGGTAGGTAGTTTTATTCATTGCAGTAGTGACTATATGATCATCCCGTCTTTCGGGCCACGAGAGAGGCCTGCGGCTTTCTTTTTTTGGTTAGCGGTCAAGCTTTGCATGTGCATTAGAGGTTTGACCATCCTGATCATATATACAGGCGCGCTCTTGCATCTCATTGGCATGCATGCAATGCATGATGCTAGGCATGATGCAAAGTCTGATGAATATATACTGCCAATTTGGTGAGCTTCCAATGAAAGCATTATTATTGGTACACAGCCCACTTGGCGCCATCTAGGTGGCTATAAAATCACTGTTGAATTTGGATGGCTAGCGCACACTGCGACATTGAACACAAATACAAATTGCTTAGTTGCTAGTTGCTAGTTTATTTAGTTATTTGCCAATATATGTTTTACCCTCAAACATACAGACATAATCTTTAGGGACTTGACATGCACCACACGGAATTTGGAATAGGACGTCTGTTCAAAGGGACAAAACAATGTGCAAATGAATAATGAAATAAAGTTGCTAAAGAGTTGTGCTTGTTGTAGTTCACTTTCAGGACAACAGAACAACAACAACAACATGCCAAACAACAAACCAACTAGCCGCTTCAATTGCATCAACACCAACAACAAAATGGAAAATAGAATTTCAAACTGGAAAACGAGAAAAAAACAGACAGAAGCTTACGCACGATGTTTTTGAATATGCTCGATGATCACAGAATTGAAGTTATTTTCTTAAGACCAAAAATCTTTTTGATTTTATAGTCAAAGTTTAAGATTTATCTATATATAGATAAATTTGTAGGGAAATTGTAGTTTGTAGTTGTCAAATTCGCCAAGTTCTGAACCAGATAGGAATCAGAGGAACCAAATCAGATTTGCAACCAAAGCTAATTCGAGCTCATTATTATACATCTTTTCATAATGTATATTTATAAATCTTGGGTAAAACCTTATTTTTGACGAATCAAGAAAGTATGTATACAGTAATTTTAGAATCAGAACAAATTAACGAAAATGTGAAGCAAATAAGCGAAGCTTTAAAACGAAATGAAAGAATGGAATGAAAGAACAGAATGAAAGAACAGAATGAAAGAACAGAATGAAAGAATGGAATAAATGAAAGAACAAATGAATATTCGAACGAAGAGACGATTGAATGAAATGCCGAATTTGGTTTAACTCGACTGGAACAAGGTTGTAAGATAAGAATAGCATCATATCACGATGTCTCTATGAGTTGCATACAGTGGCTTATCTTGTGGTTTTAAGGGGAAAAATTTCCAAAGACTCTGAATCCATTTTTTCTAGATTGTCAAATCAATAGTTCAGCAGAGCAATTGGCTAATTTCCCCCCTTTGACTACTAATTATGCCACTTCTAGTAGTAGCAGGAGTGTTATCAAATATTAATCGATTTTATCCTCGAATTGGTTCGTTACTTGAAATGAAGATGCAGAACCAGAACCAAAGATGGCATTACCAAACGAATTTCAAAACTATTCAAACGCTGCCCTACTCGAGAGTTTTCAAAAACAAAACGAACTGGTAGAAAAGGTAGCATTGTCTGAGGAAGAAGCCGAACGTAAAGTAGCATGGGAAAGAATCTATCTCGCACATGCTAACCGAATGTTCGACCAAGCATCAAACCTACCTAATGACGATCCTGAAAAGGTCAAAACCCTAGAAGAGGCAACTAATCTTAGAGCTTAAAACCAAGAATCGCTATCAAATGCACAAGGCAACTTGTTTTATGCCACTTTGTGGCTACAAGAAACTCAACGACAGCTCCATAATCTTTTGAGTCTTTTAGAACTAGTCTTAAGTGACGCCGTTGGCGTGAAGTCGGAGCGGGAGTATCGCGAGCACTCGTCCTCATCAGTTCAGTCATCGATGAGTCATCACAGTGCGACAAACACCCAACACGTCGTGTACAGGGATCCTCAAATAAATATGTGTAAGTCTTC
Source organism: Rhizoglyphus robini (assembly GCA_023373905.1). Classification (NCBI taxonomy): domain Eukaryota; kingdom Metazoa; phylum Arthropoda; class Arachnida; order Sarcoptiformes; family Acaridae; genus Rhizoglyphus; species Rhizoglyphus robini. The sequence goes on along the minus strand of JAKIJQ010000443.1, from coordinate 48,636 downwards.
ATAATGTTTTTCGTTTGTATTTTTACCGCTGAAACCGGATCTGAAATCAGTTTTGGTCTGGTACTGTGAAATCACGAGTTATCTGATGAAAACCACGATAAGGCCACCCATAGACTATGCGGCTTGTTAGCTTTATTTCACTTACTTTACGATTCCGAATACGGTATTATGCTATCTACTTAAATATAATCTTAGTCGATTTAATAATCATATTTTGTCATATAAATCAGAAAAATCAATTAAAGAATTAGAGAAACTAAATATAAACTTTATGAGAGGTTACACATTATTTATTGCGGGATTCCTGTACACGACGGGCAAATTGACTCATTTCTCAATAGAGATCTTTGTAAAATATCACTAATTATTTTTTATCTCTGGTGACCTTTGACCTTATGTGCCCAAAATCTAATCAGTTCGTCTACACCCACACCAGAATTTTTGGTAAAATTTCCAGGGCGATCCATTGAACCGTATAGACGCTAGGCTGCTTACAAGCCTTTTCCATTTGAGTCAACGCAGAGTCGTCACTACACTTACTCGCTCGCTTCGCTCGCTCGACGTTCCGCTCCGACAATTAGAATCAGACAACAAAAATAGTGTAGTTTCTTTGTAGATTGTAGTTCATTTTAGTTCAATCGATCCAAACATCCAAAATTAACACTCATCAAACTCTCTTCTTATTCTCAAGTATTTTTTCCTGCCTGTCCTCTTCAATTCCGAATACTTTCAAAAGGTAATTACAGGCTAAATTAGTGACTCTCGAGTATTTTATCGTATTAAACCAGTACCAGAACTTAACCGAGAAACATCACGGTTCTTCAGCGTGCAATCAGCATCATCATTTCTGGTCTCTTCATTTGGTCTCTGAACGATCCACAAGACAGGAACTTTTTGACTCGCGAACTCCAACTCCAACAGGCAATCAGTAGAGTTGAGGAAGCACAAATTTTGGCAGAGTACGCCGAGCGTACAATTGATTGGAAGAATTTAGTTCTTTCAAATGCTTTACGAGGTTTTGATAGGGCTCTGAGACTTCCTACTGAGAATCCCGAAAGGGCACGAAAACTTGCAGAGGCGCTTGCACAGAAATCTAAATGGAGCACTTGACCAAGGCTCTTGAGGAGGTGCACAATGCTTTGTTGGCACTTTAAGAGTCGACCGAGGCATTAATGTTTGATTGATTTATCATTTTCTAATAGCTTGAGTAACTTATAACCTCAACTCTAAAAATGGAGTCCTCAAAAGATGCCTCTCAGTACGACCAACTTGAAATGGTCGAACAAGCCTTTTCTGCTACCACTAATTGCAATTCGTCACATGTGACCTCAAGTATCGAATCGATTGAAATAGGCTCTAATTCAAAATTGTCAAACCCCTCTTCTGATGATTCTGAGAATCCTCGATTAAAACGGGCCAGAGCTTTATATGCCAGCTGCTGTCTTTCCGGACCCAATTGGTACGCTCCTTGGCGCTGGACTCTAGCGCAAAAAGCTCCGCACATATTTTTACTTTGTTTCGTTTTGCTTTTGATTCTGTTTGTCGCTTATGACTCTGGAAAATTTGTTCAATTGTCAGAGTGGACCTTAGAAATGTGGACTAAATTGTGCAAGTGGGTAATTAAGCAGATCTATTTTTCTTGATCTTACTTAATCAAATTGCGGTAATAATTTTGTTTTAGTAGGATTAGAGAAATCAGTTGCATTTTTTACAATATTTTCCATTGATTGACTTTTTAAAATCTTTCTTTATATCGTTTATTGTCAATGATAATCTACTTGGTACTTGACTAGAAGTAGATTGTTTCAAAATATCTTGTAACTGGAGAAACATTTCAATAATTACCCGTATGACATGTATGCATCATATTATTCTATTTTAGATTATTATAATGTTGATGAAAAGTAAATCGTTAATTCAAATGTATTTATTCAATAAGACTACAATTCATAAATATAATTAGCATTTTAAGACGTGTACTTAATTTTGATTAAATGAAGTAAATACATTTTGTATTGTAAGTTTGTTCGTTTTCAAAATTGAATTGTGATTAAGTGAACCTGTGTGAAAGAGTGAGACAGAAACTTTGATTTACTCAAAAAGTGAATACAATGGAGCTCCAATCATCAAAGAAATTTAATCTAGGTTTGGGATTGGTTTCTGTAATAATTCAAAAAAAATAATCTTACACGAACCAATCCCGACTAGGTTCTCAAGCACAGACGAATCTCCTTTTCCAACGTATGGTAACTTTCCCAACAATTGAAAAAAACCTAAATGATTGGTTGCCTTTGTGTGCAATGGTAATTTTTATAATGGTAATGACAATTGCATAAGTCAAATAATTCATGTTTCAGAAGGTAATTGTTTCGGTTTTTAATTTAATGATTTTGATTGAATTTAGAAAGTTTGAGGAATGTATGCAAAAACTGAGGACGAGCTGGTTGTCTACAATCCAGCGGGTGGTGGTGGGACGTTCCTCTATATTAGTGATAACTATTTTTTAAAATAAAAATTTAAGATCAAAAAGTTTTAGGCATTCAAGATTTACATTGAACAAAGAAGATAATTGTGTCATTCAAACACAAACATGGACACCCCGATTGGACACATAAGGAATCAACTAAAATTGAATTAATCGTTTCAAAGAGAGTAAAGTCTTCTAAGTGTAAGTGAAAAAGTCATGAATAACATTTGTTTTTGAACTCCGTTCTTTTTCACTTATAAGGTTTTGATTTATGAGGTCAGTGACAAAACGTTTTGATTATTTCAACATCTTAACATTGAAACGGTTTCTCACTGATTAGAGAAAAATGGATTTTCAAAATTGCCATGGTTATAACTATGAATTTCAAAAGTTAGTATCCTAATTTACATTTAAGAATAGTCGAAAATAAATGTAAATTATAAAAAAAATTAGGATTGAAACACTTTCCATATCTCAAAAAAAAGAATAGCCAAAATGTGTTTGATTAAATGCAATGCAGTGAAGTGAAAATTGGACATGTGTCAGGTAAATGAACAAACTCGCAGCCAAATGGTTGATCAATTGAATTGCAACATTCAGGTTAGTGCAAGCATATTAATTGATCTTCCAATTTATAATTCTATGTTTGCACTAACATAGTTCCAACTGAATCGGGTGAGCTGTACCGAGAAGGAGCCGAGTCCGAGTGATAACCAACAGGGCAACCAATCGTCGGGTGGAGTGTACCGAGAAAGAGCCGAGTCTGAGTGATGACCAACAGGGCAACCAATCGTCGGGTGGAATGTACCGAGTGTAGCAGATTGGGTCCTTCAACACAATCCATCGTCGGGAAAGATGTACAGAGAGCGGACGGTGTGCAGATTGGGTCCATCAGCACAATCCATCGTCGGGAAAGATGTACAGAGAGCGGACGGTCTGCAGATTAGGTCCATCAGCACAATCCATCGTCGGGAAAAGATGTACAGAGAGCGGACGGTGTGCAGATTGGGTCCATCAGCACAATCCATCGTCGGGAAAGATGTACAGAGAGCGGACGGTCTGCAGATTAGGTCCATCAGCACAATCCATCGTCGGGAAAGATGTACAGAGAGCGGACGGTGTGCAGATTGGGTCCATCAGCACAATCCATCGTCGGGAAAGATGAACAGAGAGCGGACGGTGTGCAGATTGGGTCCATCAGCACAATCCATCGTCGGGAAAGATGTACAGAGAGCGGACGGTGTGCAGATTGGGTCCATCAGCACAATCCATCGTCGGGAAAGATGTACAGAGAGCGGACGGTGTGCAGATTGGGTCCATCAGCACAATCCATCGTCGGGAAAGATGTACAGAGAGCGGACGGTGTGCAGATTGGGTCCATCAGCACAATCCATCGTCAAGAAAGATGTACAGAGAGCGGACGGTGTGCAGATTGGGTCCATCAGCACAATCCATCGTCGGGAAAGATGTACAGAGAGCGGACGGTGTGCAGATTGGGTCCATCAGCACAATCCATCGTCGGGAAAGATGTACAGAGAGCGGACGGTGTGCAGATTGGGTCAATCAGCACAATCCATCGTCGGGAAAGATGTACAGAGAGCGGACGGTGTGCAGATTAGGTCCATCAGCACAATCCATCGTCGGGAAAGATGTACAGAGAGCGGACGGTGTGCAGATTGGGTCCATCAGCACAATCCATCGTCGGGAAAGATGAACAGGGAGCGGACGGTGTGCAGATTGGGTCCATCAGCACAATCCATCGTCGGGAAAGATGTACAGAGAGCGGACGGTGTGCAGATTAGGTCCATCAGCACAATCCCTCGTCGGGAAAGATGTACAGAGAGCGGACGGTGTGCAGATTGGGTCCATCAGCACAATCCATCGTCGGGAAAGATGTACAGAGAGCGGACGGTGTGCAGATTGGGTCCATCAGCACAATCCATCGTCGGGAAAGATGTACAGAGAGCGGACGGTGTGCAGATTGGGTCCATCAGCACAATCCATCGTCAAGAAAGATGTACAGAGAGCGGACGGTGTGCAGATTGGGTCCATCAGCACAATCCATCGTCGGGAAAGATGTACAGAGAGCGGACGGTGTGCAGATTGGGTCCATCAGCACAATCCATCGTCGGGAAAGATGTACAGAGAGCGGACGGTGTGCAGATTGGGTCCATCAGCACAATCCATCGTCAAGAAAGATGTACAGAGAGCGGACGGTGTGCAGATTGGGTCCATCAGCACAATCCATCGTCGGGAAAGATGTACAGAGAGCGGACGGTGTGCAGATTGGGTCCATCAGCACAATCCATCGTCGGGAAAGATGAACAGAGAGCGGACGGTGTGCAGATTGGGTCCATCAACACAATCCATCGTCGGGAAAGATGTACAGAGAGCGGACGGTGTGCAGATTAGGTCCATCAGCACAATCCATCGTCGGGAAAGATGTACAGAGAGCGGACGGTGTGCAGATTGGGTCCATCAGCACAATCCATCGTCAAGAAAGATGTACAGAGAGCGGACGGTGTGCAGATTGGGTCCATCAGCACAATCCATCGTCGGGAAAGATGTACAGAGAGCGGACGGTGTGCAGATTGGGTCCATCAGCACAATCCATCGTCGGGAAAGATGTACAGAGAGCGGACGGTGTGCAGATTGGGTCCATCAGCACAATCCATCGTCGGGAAAGATGTACAGAGAGCGGACGGTGTGCAGATTGGGTCCATCAGCACAATCCATCGTCAAGAAAGATGTACAGAGAGCGGACGGTGTGCAGATTGGGTCCATCAGCACAATCCATCGTCGGGAAAGATGTACAGAGAGCGGACGGTGTGCAGATTAGGTCCATCAGCACAATCTATCGTCGGGAAAGATGTACAGAGAGCGGACGGTGTGCAGATTGGGTCCATCAGCACAATCCATCGTCGGGAAAGATGTACAGAGAGCGGACGGTGTGCAGATTGGGTCCATCAGCACAATCCATCGTCAAGAAAGATGTACAGAGAGCGGACGGTGTGCAGATTGGGTCCATCAGCACAATCCATCGTTGGGAAAGATGTACAGAGAGCGGACGGTGTGCAGATTGGGTCCATCAACACAATCCATCGTCGGGAAAGATGTACAGAGAGCGGACGGTGTGCAGATTGGGTCCATCAGCACAATCCATCGTCGGGAAAGATGAACAGAGAGCGGACGGTGTGCAGATTGGGTCCATCAGCACAATCCATCGTCGGGAAAGATGAACAGAGAGCGGACGGTGTGCAGATTGGGTCCATCAGCACAATCCATCGTCGGGAAAGATGAACAGAGAGCGGACGGTGTGCAGATTGGGTCCATCAGCACAATCCATCGTCGGGAAAGATGTACAGAGAGCGGACGGTGTGCAGATTAGGTCCATCAGCACAATCCATCGTCGGGAAAGATGTACAGAGAGCGGACGGTGTGCAGATTGGGTCCATCAGCACAATCTATCGTCAAGAAAGATGTACAGAAAGCGGACGGTGTGCAGATTGGGTCCATCAGCACAATCCATCGTCGGGAAAGATGTACAGAGAGCGGACGGTGTGCAGATTGGGTCCATCAGCACAATCCATCGTCGGGAAAGATGAACAGAGAGCGGACGGTGTGGAAATTGGGACAAACAAACACTCTCCGACAAATTTTCGATTAAATGATTTACCATATTTTAGGTTTGTGCAAGCATATTTATTGATTTCGCCATTTCTAATAATGTGTTTGTACTTACATAGTTCCAACTGATCACAATTCCCAATGTACAATAGGTAGGTAATAGTGTCTCATTCGATTTCTTTCAGTCATTCACCATACCTCGACAACAGCATACACTAAGGCTAAACACTCCCAGATGCATGCTGTTGTTGTAGTTGTGGGTGAAATTAAACAAAAAAGTGATTGAATTTGAATTTGATCTCAATTACCTATTTAGGTTCAAATATGGTACTGTTGGACAAGTAGATTTGTGTGCCCCTTGAACTGACATTCGAATGTCGAATGTTCGATCAACAGAGAACTTCTTTTGTGCTCATATATCGCTGCACTTGCTCAGTCCTAAAGTTGTACTGTGTTTGTTCTTGTTCTCTAATAAAGAACTTAAACTTTCTCGTGTGCCTCCTTGTGTGCTCTTGTAGACGAGTCACCTTTCGGACTCCTCAAGACCTGCTAGTGCTCTTGTAGACGAGTCACCGTTTGGACTCCTCAAGACCTGGTTGTATCTTCGTGGACGAGTCGCCTGCTTGGACTCCCCGAAGACCTGTTTGCTCCAACAGGTACACTTGACTGTGTGCTAACCATATTGTTCATAAAGTTTGTATTATAATGGTAATAACACAAACTAGTCTATCCCGACTTGGAATCAACCAACACGGAATAATTCGATTCTATGGCCCGACTGGCGCCACCTCGTGTTTGGGATTCAGAATAGTGTCACCATGATGATTTTGGTCATCATTATTAATAACACAAACATCATTTGTTGTCCACATCATGTCTTTGTGATACTAATTTTCTATATTTCAATTATGTAAATTTAATTAAATTTTTTGACAATTACCACCCTGCGCTAATCATTCCCTAGGTGATCATTATTTTATGTGTGCAATCAAAACCGTCCACATCATGGAACGTCAAAGCCATCTCTCTCTCTCTCGCCCTCTCTCTCTCTCTCTTCCCTTTTCTGTCTGTCTCTCTCTCTCTATCTCTCTCTCTCTCTGTCTCTCTCTCTCTCTCTCTCTCTCTCTCTCTCTCTCCCTCTCTCGCCCTCTCGCCGTCAATCCAGTAAGCCTGGACACTGTACAGTCTACAATATAAAGAGCAGTCTCATGAGAACCGTTAAAGAGAAATTCTGTGGTAATAAAAGGATGAGAAGATAGTGAAAAGAACAAGAACACATCAAATGCAGATTTTATTATTCAAATTACATTATCGTTGTCTACGAAGACTAATGTGTCTACTATTGAATTTCTACTACTATTTCTCAATGTAATATCACGCATAACATCAAAATAAAATTTAATATATGACTGTACTCAGTACTACGCACACAGACACACTAGCACACACACAAAGATTAAAGTTCAATTTATCAGTCGTCATTTCGGCAAATGGATTCATGTAATAGTACTACATGGATTCTACAGAAATCTATGAACCAGCAAAGTGGATTTAAATTCACGGCTAATTAATTTTGATTAGCAGTGAAGATAGATTCGTACTCTGGTGGTGGAGTAACTGGTTCTGTGTATGGAGGTGGAGGTGTACGTGCCCCCATCAGGTAACACCGTTCAGTTCGGCAATCGTAAAAAACCTGGTCCATCTGGTTCGGTAATGCATCGTCTGGTTCAAACGCACGGTTCAGGTAAACGTTCGGATTGAACTAGGTCCATTCGGGAATCGTTGGAGACGAAGTGGTGCTGGGTGAGGGGTTGGCAGTAGAACTACCTCGACACAAACACAGCACAAATATGAACAGTCCTGTCAACAGAAGAACTATCCAGGCGAGGAAAAAGTACTCCATGTTGCGAGAAGTCTCGTTAGTCAATGTCGAGTTAACCAGATAGACTCCACCAGTGGAACTCATCCTGTCGTACTGTTGTAACTGATGATGTGATCAGGAAAGAGACTCGACTCAACTGACTAAATCATCCCGCCGAACCCAACCCTTTATATACCAAACAACCCTTTAAAATTTTTAATTGTTTAAATGTTAATTGACCCATTGGGAAATTATACTCAAAATGTACAATGAACATCTAAAATTTGCACGAACCACTGAGTGGTCATCACAAGTTGTCCAGAATGTCTATGTCTCCCTTCTCCCTTACCCGCAATTATGTAAATTCAATTAAAATTTTATATTAAAAATCTCGCTTATTACCTCCTATTCTAATTACTCCCTAGGAGAACATTACATGAAAATGTGTATTGTCTTTGCTTTGTTTATGCTCACGTTCAGACAAAAATTAGTTTTGAATATGAAGTTTATTTATTGTTTTATGACATACCCGGACTCTAACCGAAACCACAACCAAAACCACATTGGATCAAATATGCTGTGTAAGCGGTTTTAAAATGACTCATATTTACAACTAACTTGAGGACCACTAGTAAAGGCTTGTTCTACGACAGAGATCATGTCTATTGGGTGGTTTAAAGAACATTGCAATGTAGGACAAATCCATTTGCACTTGAAACCAATTGGAATACATTGAATTATATAACAATAATTTGTGCACTACTCAAGTACATATTTGACCATTTTTCTGTTCATTCTGTACAAACATTTATACGCAAGCGTAACACACACACTCAAAAAGGTTATAAATAGAGAACCTCAACCCTCTCACTCCTTCAGTCTTAACTTGAGCTCAAACAAGTCAACAACTACTAACTTCTCTCGTTTCGTTTCAGGATTTGAAGACGCACACTTTTTCAATGGAGGAATTCAAAAACTCGTCTTTCTATCCCGTTCCCAAAGATATTTGGTTTGTGACTGTCTATCTCATTTTCATGCTGGTCATCGTCCTGATTGCCGCCTTTCTGGTGTGCTACTGCTTCGGTCCCTGCTACATCGAAGAAGAAGATGAGGAGACTCACGATGAGGAGACCCTACCAGGAGACTTTATGCTGCGTGAGTTGGGGTTCAAGGATCTGTTGGAAAGAAGCAACGGCCGAGACGAGTCCCAGCAAGACATCTCCATTCAAGATGATGTTGTCTAGATGTAGTACATGACCTGTCTCAATTTCACTTTGACTAATGTGACTTTATAGCTCACTGGCGTCGCCATAGCCACAATAAAGATCTTTCAAAAATGCTGTTCTTTATTTCTTTCGAGTTTTTAGTTTAACTCAGATTTAACTTTGAAGCTCATCATTTCTGTGACGAGTCAAAGGATTCCTTTGGTTCGACTGAGGACGCTAATATTTGTCGGTCGTTGACCGAAAGGGTTTTTTTGCATGAATTTTTTTTATTTTCATGCTGTCAGCAATTTTTTTGCTGGTTATCAGAAGGGGAAATTACTAAATGTCTATTGAATCCATTTTAGGAAAAAAGTTCAGAGTTCCCCTGACTGCAACTGAACTTCGTTCATTGTACCTTTGAGATTTCTTGGACGAATGCTGTCTCGTTTTGTCATGTCGACTAGATAAATCTCAAAGATTGTTTCCCCTAAGGTTTATCGAGACCAGCCGATTTGGTCCGCTTCCCCTTCAGGTAATCGCGAATCTCGATGTCGGATATCGGATAGAATAGTAGGTGACGTTCAGTAGTGGGAGGAGTGACCTGAGGCGGGGGACCAACGGAAGAGAACACATTCCTGTAATATTCGAAGGCTTCCTGTAAATCGGGTTGAGCGGTCTGCCATCCGTTCACTAGGATGCTCCATACTCGGCGTTTACTGGAAGAGAACTTCTTCTGAATTTCAGCATATTCGCCCCTACGAGCCACACTTGTCTTGTTGGTAGGCCTGAAATTCTGGTCGCCTTTGTGAACCTTGACGTACTTCTTCTTGGGTACTGTGGCCGCTTTAATGTCACACATTGCATTGTACAGGGCCAATACATTGTCGATGCAGGCTTTGTCCTCCAGTGCTCTAGTGGCCATCTCGGTGAACTCAGATGAAACCCTGCTGATGGAATGGCATTGACTCGTGATGGCTGCCAGAAATGAAACATTAAGGAATTGATGTTGACGCCTGTCATCGTTTCTCGTAGGAGGTAATCGCCCTTCTTTCGCTCGGATGTAGGCTTTCGAGAACTTGCCGTAGTAGATATATCGATTGATAGCGTTCACCGATCGGTCCGTGTACTTTTCGCGATGAGTCTGAGCAAGGAGAATTGGCGAGAAAGTACCAGCATCTTCCAGATCCATATGTAGGTGCACCAGGTCCTCGATCTCCTCGTCGGTCCAACGTCTACCACTTGAGCCAGGTACATTCGGCGCTACCACCTGAGACCTGTCATTCACTCGAAAAGTACCCACACAATGCGGCTGGTGACGTCTAATTGAAGCGTAACTGTGGCCAACAAATTCACGGCAAAGGCCACAGCACATGTTCGGGAAAAGAGCGTGAATGTTGTTGAAGTGGGTCAGCATTGGTCTCCAACCCTCAAAGGCGGCTCGACATTTGGGACAGTACCAATTGGAAATAACGCCGTAGATCAACACCTCTAGTACGCCTCCGTGATACCTGAGGTGCAAGTTGTTGCTCACCAGCGAAAACGAATTATTCTGTAAATCTTCATCATCTTCCTGAAAGTCGAAGTTATCTTGTAAATCCTCTTCCCGAGGTGAATCAGTGGACAGGTCCATAATCGGAACGAAAAGCCGTACACGCCGTCGACGGTAGAGGTAGCAACAACAAACAGTTGATCGACGAATGTGGTTCGTTAGTGAACTTGAACTCGCAGTCTATGTGCAACTATGTGCAAGTCACAGTTGCGGTAGACTTTGATGCGATAAGGAGTGATAAGATCGAGCGGTGACAGCGTGAATAGACAAGTCGATCGAACCGTGCGATAAGCAGGTCAAGGTGGTGGTGTGTGTGTGTGTGACGAACACGAGACCACCGCAGGGAGCAGATTTTGAGGACAAATCTCGGCAAAGTAGACTTTCTTTAAGATTTAACAGAGACCAGAAATCGGGTAGACTTTATACACGTTCGGGGTGGAAATTAGGGTCGAAAAACCCGGCGTTGAGGAACGAAACCACTTAGCGAATTCAGGATGACGACAGAACAGCTGTTGTTACCGTTGATTCAAATTATCGTTCTAGTCGATCGGGACGGGCAAGTTCGGGAGGGAAGCGTTGTTTGATGTACTGACACCAGACGGATTAAAAATAGTAGTACCCACCGAGAGGTCCAATCGAGGATATTCGGGATAATCGTCACACCAGAAAGTGGTAAAACAAAAACGAAGGCAGATGGCCAAACAAAGGGGGAGAAGAGGCACGCTCAGCTGATCGGCCGAAACCACCGTTTGCCGAGTGTGGTGTCAGTGACACAGCCACCAGAACGTGATAAGAATGAGACTTACGACAAATCGGCCGTGTCAAGTAGAATCGAACTTGCAGAGATCTTGATGATAGTCCGCGGTGAGTGGGAGTGGATGAGCTGGAAATGAGATGATACACAGTGGAGAAAGACGCCAAGTCGAAACAGAGCAGCATAAAAAGCTAAGTCCAGTCTGTGACCGTTCACTTCGCAGTCCGAGCTGGTTGTGTTCGCATGCACGTCTGCTTCTGCACTGTCAGCAACACGCGTTCACCGCTCTCATCGTCTGTTTGACATAGTCATTTTTCACTCTCACCACGCTGTTTACTGCCCTCGTCTACACCAACTCGCGTGTTTTCGATTTGGCCAACTCTGTTGTCTTTGTCCTTCGATTTGGACCTTCTTCTTCTGGTATATCCCGCCCTTTCCTTCTCTGGCATTACTCTCTGGTACGCGTGGTCGCCATTTCTGCCCGGTTCTCGCCACTCGGTGAAGTGAAGCCATTGTCCTGGTGTCTGGCCTGGCCTGTCATTGCGGTGTAGTCAATTTCTCGTCTTGCCTCTGGTGGCACATCTCGTTACAGGATTTTCCTCTCTCTCTCTCTCTCTCTTCAGTATTCCCTACCTCCACATATCCTCCTCCTGGTCCACGGGTTTGGGTCCCCAACCTGGTGGGGCCCTCGGGTCATTCGGTGGTGCCCGTTTTGGTGGCGTTACAGTCCAGCTGATAAGCGTACTTTCCTTACCTCACCACCACCTACTGGTGTTTGCGTCATTCACGACGAAGGTTTTCGATTTGGCTTTTCTATCGCGTTTGGTCAGGCATAACTATTTATTTATTTATTTATTTTGTCCCGTTTGGTGTTTTCCCACTCTACAACGTTTCGAAAATGTATCCTAACAGGAAACAACGCCAACCGACACCATTCAAGGACCGGTTCATTCGGAACCGAGTACGTTACCAGCATATCTCGCCTGGCTCTAAGGTCCTCCTCACACGTACCGTTGACACCTTGTCCCCTCCGCGCCTCAACCACCTAACCAGAGGCATTGGCTTGGAGCCTGGTTCCACTACGTCCGAAACAAAACGACTGGTTAAAGACAAAATTGAAGTCTTAACACCAAGAAGTTGTTCTACCTTTGTTGCTAACATCGTTCCTAAACCTCCAAAGCCACCAATACTCACGGTCAGATCGTCCTCGTCCCAGACTGGCCTTACAGGAAACATCATGGAGCCTTCCTCCTCCACTCCAGCAGTTACAGGAAGCACACCTTCTGTTCCAGTACACTCCAGTGGCGACCACCAATTGGACTTACAGGATTCTGGTCATCATCATCTTCGTCAACAGAGCATGGAATCGAGTGTAGGCGACTACCCAGCTTTCAATGAGGAGGCGCTGAAGAACCGCCAACTCAACATCGACCAAAACTCGTCCGGCGGTGCCAAGACAAAGAAGGTCCAACCGATCTCGGCCAACACTGGACCTGGTTCCCGAGCTTCCTCCTTTATTACACCCACCCACTCACGACCTAGTTCGAGTGGTCGTTGTGCTCTGTTGCCTGCAGACTCGGCCTTGGTGGACGACAACTTTGACAATATGTCTGACATCGAGCTATCCCTCATCGATGAACATCAAAAGTCCAAACAGTACTCAGCTAGGGCTAAACGGGCTGAAGACGGAGTGGAAGAGTGGCTTTCGTCAGTTGGTACTTCAGACGAAGATCTGTCGCCTTTCAAGAAAAATGAAAGAAACCTCCTTCGAAAATATTTTGCCTCGGTTCCACTGAAGGATGGCGAACTGCTCGACGACCTGGATATTACGGGCATTCCTACCGCTGTACCAACAGTTACTGTGAACACGGACAACCTTCAGCGCTTGGTTAACGTGGGTGAGTCCGACTTTGTCCTCCCTTCACCACCACTCCCCCCGTAGTTCCACCCTGCGTAAACGCCTTGAGGGCAAATTCGACAGCTGTAGCAACGATTCCAGGATGGTGGATGATGATGGCGCCTCTTTTCAGGATACCCCAGCTTCCCAGGATATGCTGAATGTAAACACGGCTTCCGATGCTACTGCATCCCAGGAATCTCCTCCAGTGTTGGACAACACTGTTCCAGGAAATGGCGACCTTCGGGTGGATGTGTCCCAGGATATATCGCCTCCTGTCCTGGCTCTAATACAACGCCCACCTCTACTAGTTAATGATGTTAACTTTTCGCCCAATACTGAACAACAACAATGGGACAACTACTATCGTGAACAGGCCGCCTTCTACATTCGTTATGATGGTTTCCCACGTAACTTCACATTTGCAATCCGGCTGCATCAACGTGATCTACCGCTCAAGGAAGTGGTACAACAGCTTGGTCAGCTGGACCTTCAAGACGACGTCTCGTTACTGATTCGTGTCCACTGGATCAGGGCAAACGTCGTGGAGATTACCGCTTTCGATCCGTGGCTCTTACGACATGTAGCTTCGGAAGCTCGCCAGTGGTGTCGCGTGTCCGACTCAACTTTGACCTTTGAGCCCAATATTACTGCACTCAATGTTCCTGAATGGATTACGAAAAATGACGTCACAACTTGGCTTCCCACGTCCGTGTATAAATCAAGCTCGATCTCACACAACGGCACTCGTGATATGTATCTGACCGTGTCGACTGAACAATTCGAACACCTTATGGCTGCAGGTTCCTTCACAGTGTATTCACGTGTTGGTCTCTCTACGATCAATGTGGTGGAGTGCACCTCTTTCCAGAGGTGTGGCCAGTGCCAGCGACCGGGTCATTCCCGACGTTTATGTGAGGATACTATCTTTTGCGGCAAGTTTGGCTACGGCCACGAGTCAAACCGATGCTCCTCTCCTACTCTCCACTGCATCAACTGCTACCGATTGTGGGGAGATTGGCGCCAGGCTAATTAAAGTGTCTAATCAGTAGATACCGATCGCATGAAGGTAATTCATCATGCTCTACCGACTTTTGCACCCGTTATCTAATGCTCTACAATCTTTTTGTTTTTCCCCCACTCACTGTGAGTTGACTGAGGTAGAGCACATTGTGTGTTTTATTCAATACTGTCTTGTTTATTTCTTATTGTTGGGTTGTGTAATGCTTTTGTAGGGCACATGTGGGCTCTAAATGTTCACAGAGGTGTGCATTTTATGAAAAGATTTCCATATCGGTGCTGGGTTGCATCAAAACTAATGATATGGACAATCTAAGCGAAATATCTAATTAGTTTTCAATTAACATATCAATGATTGGCTTATGGTATTGTTGTGTAATACCTTTGTATGGCTTATGTGGGCTCTAAATGTTCACAGTGGTGTGCATTTGATGATAATTATTCCATATCGGTGTTGCGTTGCGATAAACTAATGATATGGACAATCTAAGCGATGGAAATTGGCTGAATCTAGCCAATTTCCATTGCCGAGATAAGCTTGTTCATCAAAATAGCCGATACAATTGGTATCGGCCATGGAAATTGGCTGAATCTAGCCAATTTCCAATGTATCGGCAATGGAAATTGGCTGAATCTAGCCAATTTCCAAGGTATCGGCAATGGAAATTGGCTAATTGGAAATCATCATCACCACATCAGTTTGTGTGTGAGTGAGTGTCTGTGTCCAATGAGCATTTGGTATATGAAGGTTGTGTAACACTACCTTTGTCAGGTTGGTCACAATGCACAACAGTCATCATCACCACATCAGTGAGTGAGTGAGTGTGTGTCTGTGTCCAATGAGCATTTGGTATTTCACTTTTATAGTGCAAATGTTGTCCTAAATTGTTAATTTGCTTATGAATTAAAAGATCCACTCTCTAAATTGGGTGTTGGCCGCGTGAAAATAAGATCCACGTTGTCCAAAGTTTTCCACACCCAGGGCACCGTGTATGATTAGGTGAGCAGAGTGTGTGTTTTTGTTTTTTGAATCCTATTGGTCGAGGATTTGATCATTTTGGCTAATAAAAGTGTCTAATCAGTAGATACCGATCCCATGAAGGTAATTCTTCATGCTCTACCACCGTTTGCACCCGTTTTCTAATGCTCTACAATCTTTTTGTTTTTCCCCACTCACTGTGAGTTGACTGAGGTAGAGCACATTGTGTGTTTGTTTTTTGAATCTAATTAAATTCTTGGCTGTGAAGACACATGCCCAACTGCTAGAAATTTATGTCAGGATTATTTTTTCCTAGTCCCAAGAATCATAATCTTAAAAGACATTAGCTATATTGTCAAAGGAACAATCAGACATTGCCATTTTAGTGTACTCAATATTCCAATCTTTATATTTGAATCTTATTAAATTCGTGGCTGTGACGACACATGCCCAACTGCTAGAAATTTATTATCCTCGTACTGATACTCCGAGTATCCGTACGAGGATGAGTTACGGCACTGATTGGAACAGTTGCGGCAGTCATAGGAACAGTTGCGGCACTGATAGGATGAGTTATCCTCGTACTGATACTCCGAGTATCCCATTGGTCGAGGATTTGATCATTTTGGCTAGTAAAAGTGTCTAATCAGTAGATATCGATCCCATGAAAGTAACCCATCATGCTCTACCACCTTTTGCACTCTTTTCCCAATGCTCTACAATCTTTTTGTACTCCCCACTCACTGTGTGTTGACTGAGGGAGAGCACATTGTGTGTTTTCGTTTTTTGTATCCCATTGGTCGAGGATTTGATCATTTTGGCTAGTAAAAGTGTCTAATCAGTAGATAGCGATCCCATGAAGGTATTTCATCATGCTCTACCACCTTTTGCACCCCTTTTCTAATGCTCTACAATCCTTTTGTATTCCCACTCTCTCACTGTGAGTTGACTGAGGGCGAGCACATTGTGTGTTTTCGTTTTTTGTATCCCATTGGTCGAGGATTTGATCATTTTGGCTAGTAAAAGTGTCTAATCAGTAGATAGCGATCCCATGAAGGTATTTCATCATGCTCTACCACCTTTTGCACCCCTTTTCTAATGCTCTACAATCCTTTTGTATTCCCACTCTCTCACTGTGAGTTGACTGAGAGGGCACTGTATGTGGTTGGTCAATTTGTTTTTGTATCCCATTGGTCGAGGATTTGATCATTTTGGCTAGTAAAAGTGTCTAATCAGTAGATAGCGATCCCATGAAGGTATTTCATCATGCTCTACCACCTTTTGCACCCGTTTTCTAATGCTCTACAATCCTTTTGTATTCCCACTCTCTCACTGTGAGTTGACTGAGAGAGGGCACTCTATGTGGTTGGTCAATTTGTTTTTGTATCCTATTGGTCGAGGATTTGATCATTTTGGCTAGTAAAAGTGTCTAATCAGTAGATAGCGATCCCATGAAGGTATTTCATCATGCTCTACCACCTTTTGCACCCGTTTTCTAATGCTCTACAATCCTTTTGTATTCCCACTCTCTCACTGTGAGTTGACTGAGAGAGGGCACTCTATGTGGTTGGTCAATTTGTTTTTGTATCCCATTAGTCGAGGATTTGATCATTTTGGCTAGTAAAAGTGTCTAATCAGTAGATAGCGATCCCATGAAGGTATTTCATCATGCTCTACCACCTTTTGCACCAGTTTTCTAATGCTCTACAATCCTTTTGTATTCCCACTCTCTCACTGTGAGTTGACTGAGGGAGAGAGCACAGTGTGTGCTTGGTCAATACTGTATACTGTCAAGTATGATTAGGTGACATTTTGATTCGATGTTCAATTTTGTAGTGCAAATGTTGACCTAAATTGTTCATTTGCGTTTGAATTAAAATATCCACTCTCTAAATTTGGTGTTGGCGGCGTGGAAATAAGATCCACGTTGTCCAAAGTGTTCTACACCCAGGGCACCGTGTATGATTAGGTGACAAAGTTTTTAACTGTCAAATGCTAGTTGTTTGATTCGATGTTCGATGTGATGAACAAGTTAATCTCGGATATGGAAATAGGTTAGATTCATCATATTTCCATTGCCGATACCAAAAGTATCGGCTGTTTGATGAACAAGCTTATCTATTCCATGGAAATAGGTTAGATTCATCATATTTCCATGCTTTTGTATGGCTCATGTGGGCTCTAAATGTTCACAGAGGTGTGCATTTTATGAAACGAATACCATATCGGTGCTACGTTGCATCAAAACTAATGATATGGACGATCACATCAGTGTGTGTGTGAGTGTGTCTGTGCCTGTGTCCAATGAACATTTGTTATATGAAGGTTGTGTTACACAACCTTCAATGTCAG
Source organism: Rhizoglyphus robini (assembly GCA_023373905.1). Taxonomy (NCBI): domain Eukaryota; kingdom Metazoa; phylum Arthropoda; class Arachnida; order Sarcoptiformes; family Acaridae; genus Rhizoglyphus; species Rhizoglyphus robini. Next base: position 30,925 of record JAKIJQ010000443.1, on the reverse strand, counting down.
GTTGACAGAGGGAGAGCAGAGTGTGTGTTTTCGTTTTTTGTATCCCATTGGTCGAGGATTTTATCATTTTGGCTAATAAAAGTGTCTAATAAGGATGAATAAGGTATAGCGATGTTTTTCGATGGTCGCAAATGTTTTTTTAACCCCACTCACTGTGAGTTGACTGAAAGAGAGAGAGAGAGCATATTGTGTGTTTGTTTTTTGTATCCCATTGGTCGAGGATTTGATCATTTTGGCTAATTAAAGTGTCTAATCAGTAGATACCGAACCCATGAAGGTAACCCATCATGCTCTACCAACTTTTGCATCCGTTTTCTAATGCTCTACAATCTTTTTGTATTCCCCACTCACTGTGTGTTGACTGTGGGAGAGAGCACATTGTGTGTTTTCGTTTTTTGAATCCCATTAGTATTTGGAAGGACATTTCAGTGTTCCATTTGGGCTAGTTTTGAAGTTAAACGGTCCAACTAAATAATGCCCAAGTAAATTAAGTAGGCCCACGCATAGCGGTATCGGCAATGGAAATTGGCTAATTGGAAATCATCATCACCACATCAGTTTGTGTGTGAGTGTGTGTCGAAAGAAATTAATTCCCCAACTTCTTTGTCAACTTGAGAAAAAGTTTCCGGCAATATATTTCCTCAATGTTTACGTTGGAGTTTTGTTGTTTTTGGTTTGGTATTTGAGTATTACTCTACCCACCACCCTCTTAAGTGTTGTAATTAGTAGATCTGAGGTGAATCGTCGATATTTAGTGTGTAACTTGAGGTTAAATTAAGGATATCAAAAGACATTAGCTATATTGTCAAAGAAACAATCAGACATTGCCATTTTAGTGTACTCGATATTCCAATTTTTGTATTTGAATCTTATTAAATTCGTGGCTGTGAAGACACATGCCCAACTGCTAGAAATTTATGTCAGGATTATTTTTCCTAGTCCCGAGAAACATAATCTTAAAAGACATTAGCTATATTGTCAATGGAACAATCAGACATTGCCATTTAAGTGTACTCGATATTCCAATCTTTGTATTTGAATCTTATTAAATTCGTGGCTATGAAGACATATGCACAACTGCTAGAAATACATGTCAGGATTATTTTTCCTATTCCTGAGAATCATATTCTTAAAAGACATTAGCTATATTGTCAAAGAAACAATCAGACATTGCCATTTTAGTATACAGTTTTCAATTAAAATATCAATGATTGGCTTATGGTAGGGTTGTGTAATGCTTTGTGTAACACTACCTTTGTCAGGTTGGTCACAATGCATAACAGTCATCATCACCACATCAGTGAGTGAGTGAGTGTGTGTCTGTGTCCAATGAGCATTTGGTATATGAAGGTTGTGTAACACTACCTTTGTCAGGTTGGTCACATGTTCAATTACGAGTTTCCTCAATGTTTACGTTGGAGATTTTTGGTTTTTGGTTTGTTATTTGAGTATTACTCTACCCACCACCCTCTTAGGTGTTTTAATTAGTTGATATGAAGTGAATCTACGAGAATTAGTGTATTACTTGAGGATGAATAAGGTATAGCGATGTTTTTCGATGGTCGCAAATGTTCACATTCGAGTTTCCTCAATGTTTACGTTGGAGATTTTTGGTTTTTGGTTTGTTATTTGAGTATTACTCTATCCCACACCCTGTAATGTGTTTTAATTAGTAGATATGAAGTAAATCTACGAGAATTAGTGTATTACTTGAGGTTAAATTAGGGATATCGATGTTTTTCGATGGTCGCAAATGTTCACGTACGAGTTTCCTCAATGTTTACGTTGGAGATTTGTTGTTTTTGGTTTGGTATTCGAGTATTACTCTATCCCACACCCTGTAATGTGTTTTAATTAGTAGATATGAAGTGAATCTACGAGAATTAGTGTATTACTTGAGGATGAATAAGGTATAGCGATGTTTTTCGATGGTCGCAAATGTTTTTGTTTAACCCCACTCACTGTGAGTTGACTGAAAGAGAGAGAGAGAGAGAGAGAGAGAGAGAGCACATTGTGTGTTTGTTTTTTGAATCCTATTGGTCGAGGATTTGATCATTTTGGCTAATTAAAGTGTCTAATCAGTAGATAACGATCCCATGAAGGTAACCCATCATGCTCTACCACCTTTTGCACCCGTTTTCCAATGCTCTACAATCTTTTTGTACTCCCCACTCACTGTGTGTTGACTGAGGGCGAGCACATTGTGTGTTTTCGTTTTTTGTATCCCATTGGTCGAGGATTTGATCATTTTGGCTAGTAAAAGTGTCTAATCAGTAGATATCGATCCCATGAAGGTAACCCATCATGCTCTACCACCTTTTGCACCCGTTTTCCAATGCTCTACAATCTTTTTGTTTTTCCCCACTCACTGTGAGTTGACTGAGGTAGAGCACATTGTGTGTTTTCGTTTTTTGTATCCCATTGGTCGAGGATTTGATCATTTTGGTTAATTAAAGTGTCTAATCAGAAGATATCGATCCCATGAAGGTAACCCATCATGCTCTACCACCTTTTGCACCCTTTTTCCAATGCTCTACAATCTTTTTGTACTCCCCACTCACTGTGTGTTGACTGAGGGCGAGCACATTGTGTGTTTTCGTTTTTTGTATCCCATTGGTCGAGGATTTGATCATTTTGGCTAATAAAAGTGTCTAATCAGTAGATACCGATCCCATGAAGGTAATTCTTCATGCTCTACCACCGTTTGCACCCGTTTTCTAATGCTCTACAATCTTTTTGTTTTTCCCCACTCACTGTGAGTTGACTGAGGTAGAGCACATTGTGTGTTTGTTTTTTGAATCTTATTAAATTCGTGGCTGTGAAGACACATGCCCAACTGCTAGGAATTTATGTCAGGATTATTTTTCCTAGTCCCAAAAATCATAATCTTAAAAGACATTAGCTATATTGTCAAAGGAACAATCAGACATTGCCATTTTAGTGTACTCAATATTCCAATCTTTGTATTTGTATTTTATTAAATTCGTGGCTGTGAAGACACATGCCCAACTGCTAGAAATTTATGTCAGGATTATTTTTCCTAGTCCCCAGAATCATAATCTTAAAAGACATTAGCTATATTGTCAAAGGAACAATCAGACATTGCCATTTTAGTATGATTAGGTGAAAAGCTTTTTAACTATCAAATGCTAGTTTTTTGATTCGAAGTTCACTTTTCTAGTGCAAATGTTGTCCTAAATTGTTAATTTGCGTATGAAATAAAAGATCCACTCTCTAAATTGGGTGTTGGCTGCGGGATAATAAGATCCACGTTGTCCAAAGTTTGTATTCTCCACTCACTGTGAGTTGACTGAGAGAGAGGGCACTGTGTGTGTTTGGTCAATTTGTTTTTGAATCCTATTGGTCGAGGATTTGATCATTTTGGCTAATAAAAGTGTCTAATCAGAAGATACCGATTCCATGAAGTTAGTTCATCATGCTCTACCACCTTTTGAACAAGCTTTCATATGCTCTACAATCTTTTTTGTATTCCCACTCACTCACTGTGAGTTGACTGAGGTAGAGCACATTGTGTGTTTGGTCAATACTGTCATGTTTATGGCTTATGGTAGGGTTGTGTAATGCTTTTGTAGGGCACATGTGGGCTCTAAATGTTCACAGAGGTGTGCATTTTATGAAAAGATTTCCATATCGGTGCTGCGTTGCATCAAAACTAATGATATGGACAATCTACGCGTAAAATCTAATCATTTATCAATTAAAATTTCAATGAAAGAAATTCATTCCCCAACTTCTTTGTCAACTTGAGAAAAAGTTACCGGCAATATATTTCCTCAATGTTTACGTTGGAGATTTTTGGTTTTTGGTTTGGTATTTGAGTATTACTCTACCCACCACCCTCTTAGGTGTTTTAATTAGTTGATATGAAGTGAATCTACGAGAATTAGTGTCTTACTTGAGGATGAATAAGGTATAGCGATGTTTTTCGATGGTCGCAAATGTTCACATTCGAGTTTCCTCAATGTTTACGTTGGAGATTTTTGGTTTTTGGTTTGTTATTTGAGTATTACACTACCCACCACCCTCTTATGTGTTTTTAATTAGTTGATATGAAGTGAATCTACGAGAATTAGTGTATTACTTGAGGATGAATAAGGTATAGCGATGTTTTTCGATGGTTGCAAATGTTCACATTCGAGTTTCCTCAATGTTTACGTTGGAGATTTTTGGTTTTTTGGTTTGTTATTTGAGTATTACTCTACCCACCACCCTCTTAGGTGTTTTAATTAGTTGATATGAAGTGAATCTACGAGAATTAGTGTCTTACTTGAGGATGAATAAGGTATAGCGATGTTTTTCGATGGTCGCAAATGTTCACATTCGAGTTTCCTCAATGTCCATATCGGTGCCGCAACTGTCCATATCGGTGCCGCAACTGTCCATATCGGTGCCGCAACTGTCCATATCGGTGCCGCAAATGTCCATATCAGTGCCGCAACTCATCCTCGGACTGATACTCAAAAAAGTATCAGTACGAGGATAACTGTTCGTATGAGTGCCGCAACTATCCATATCAGTGCCGCAACTATCCATATCGGTGCCGAAACTGTCCATATCGGTGCCGCAACTGTCCATATCGGTGACGCAAATGTCCATATCGGGGCCGCAACTATCCATATCAGTGCCGCAACTCATCCTCGGACTGATACTCAAAAAAGTATCAGTAAGAGGATAACTGTCCATATCGGTGCCGCAACTATCCATATCGGTGCCGCAACTGTCCATATCAGTGCCGCAACTGTCCATATCAGTGCCCAACTCATCCTCGGACTGATACTCAAAAAAGTATCAGTAAGAGGATAACTGTCCATATCGGTGCCGCAACTATCCATATCAGTGCCGCAACTGTCCATATCAGTGCCGCAACTCATCCTCGGACTGATACTCAAAAAAGTATCAGTAAGAGGATAACTGTCCATATCGGTGCCGCAACTATCCATATCGGTGCTGCAACTGTCCATATCGGTGTCGCAACTGTCCATATCGGTGCCGCAACTATCCATATCAGTGCCTAAACTGTCCATATCGGTGCCGCAACTGTCCATATCGGTGCCGCAACTGTCCATATCGGTGCCGCAACTATCCATATCAGTGCCGCAACTGTCCATATCGGTGCCGCAACCGTCCATATCGGGGCCGCAACTGTCCATATCGGTGCCGCAACTGTCTATATCGGTGCCGCAACTGTCCATATCAGTGCTGCAACTCATCCTCGGACTGATACACAAAAAGTATCAGTACGAGGATAACTGTTCGTATTAGTGCCGCAACTGTCCATATCAGTGCCGCAACTGTCCATATCGGTGCCGCAACTGTCCATATCAGTGCCGCAACTCATCCTCGGACTGATACTCAAAAAAGTATCAGTACGAGGATAACTGTTCGTATTAGTGCCGCAACTGTCCATATCGGTGCCGCAACTGTCCATATCGGTGCCGCAACTGTCCATATCGGTGCCGCAACTGTCAATATCGGTGCCATCGCAGTCATAGTAACAGTTGCGGCACTCATAGGAACAGTTGCGGGACTCATTAGAACAGTTGCGGCACTGATTGGAACATTTGCGGCAGTCATAGGAACAGTTGCGGCACTGATAGGATGAGTTATCCTCGTACTGATACTCCGAGTATCCGTACGAGGATGAGTTGCGGCAGTGATTGGATGAGTTATCCTCGTACTGATACTCCGAGTATCCGTACGAGGATGAGTTGCGGCACTGATTGGAACAGTTGCGGCAGTCATAGGAACAGTTGCGGCACTCATTAGAACAGTTGCGGGACTCATTAGAACAGTTGCAGCACTGATTGGAACATTTGCGGCAGTCATAGGAACAGTTGCGGCACTGATAGGATGAGTTATCCTCGTACTGATACTCCGAGTATCCGTACGAGGATGAGTTGCGGAACTGATTGGAACAGTTGCGGCAGTCATAGGAACAGTTGCGGCACTCATTAGAACAGTTGCGGGACTCATTAGAACAGTTGCGGCACTGATAGGATGAGTTATCCTCGTTCTGATACTCCAAGTATCCGTACGAGGATGAGTTGCGGCATTGATTGGAACAGTTGCCGCAGTCATAGGAACAGTTGCGGCAGTCATAGGAACAGTTGCGGCACTCATAGGAACAGTTGCGGCACTGATAGGATGAGTTATCCTCATACTGATACTCCGAGTATCCGTACGAGGATGAGTTGCGGTACTGATTGGAACAGTTGCGGCAGTCATAGGAACAGTTGCGGCACTCATAGGAACAGTTGCGGCACTGATAGGATGAGTTATCCTCGTACTGATACTCCGAGTATCCGTACGAGGATGAGTTGCGGCACTGATTGGAACATTTGCGGCAGTCATAGGAACAGTTGCGGCACTGATAGGATGAGTTATCCTCGTACTGATACTCCGATTATCCGTACGAGGATGAGTTGCGGCACTGATTGGAACAGTTGCGGCACAGACAGTCAACACTCAGTGAGTGGGGAATACAAAAAGATTGTAGAGCATTAGAAAACGGGTGCAAAAGGTGGTAGAGCATGATGAATTACCTTCATGGGATCGTTATCTACTGATTAGACACTTCTATTAGCCAAAATGATCAAATCCTCGACCAATGGGATTCAAAAAACGAAAACACACAATGTGCTCTCTCCCACAGTCAGCACACAGTGAGTGGGGAATACAAAAAGATTGTAGAGCATTAGAAAACGGGTGCAAAAGGTGGTAGAGCATGATGGGTTACCTTCATGGGATCGTTATCTACTGATTAGACACTTCTATTAGCCAAAATGATTAAATCCTCGACCAATAGGATTTAAAAAACAAACACACAATGTGCTCTCTCTCTCTCAGTCAACACACAGTGAGTGGGGATCACAAAAGGTTTGTATTAAACTTTCGAGCATTGCTGTAGCAAAATATATGCGTGGGCTTATTGAATTTACTTGGGCATTATTTTGTTGGACCGTTTAACTTCAAAACTAGCCCAAATGGAACACTGAAATGTCCTTCCAAATACTAATGGGATTCAAAAAACGAAAACACACAATGTGCTCTCTCCCACAGTCAGCACACAGTGAGTGGGGAATACAAAAAGATTGTAGAGCATTAGAAAACGGGTGCAAAAGGTGGTAGAGCATGATGAATTACCTTCATGGGATCGTTATCTACTGATTAGACACTTCTATTAGCCAAAATGATCAAATCCTCGACCAATAGGATTTAAAAAACAAACACACAATGTGCTCTCTCTCTCTCAGTCAACACACAGTGAGTGGGGATCACAAAAGGTTTGTATTAAACTTTCGAGCATTGCTGTAGCAAAATATATGCGTGGGCTTATTGAATTTACTTGGGCATTATTTTGTTGGACCGTTTAACTTCAAAACTAGCCCAAATGGAACACTGAAATGTCCTTCCAAATACTAATGGGATTCAAAAAACGAAAACACACAATGTGCTCTCTCCCACAGTCAGCACACAGTGAGTGGGGAATACAAAAAGATTGTAGAGCATTAGAAAACGGGTGCAAAAGGTGGTAGAGCATGATGGGTTACCTTCATGGGATCGCTATCTACTGATTAGACACTTCTACTAGCCAAAATGATTAAATCCTCGACCAATGGGGTTCAAAAAACAAACACACAATGTGCTCTCTCCATCAGTCAACCTGACATTGAAGGTTGTGTTACACAACCTTCATATGCCAAATGCTCATTGGACACAGGCACACACTCACACACACAATACACACGATACTGATGGACAACGTGGATCTTATTATCACGCAGCCAACACCCAATTTAGAGAGTGGATCTTTTATTTCATACGCAAATTAACAATTTAGGACAACACATTTGCACTACAAATGTGAACATCGAATCAAAAAACTTGCATTTGACAGTTAAAAACTTATCACTTAATCATACTAAAATGGCAATGTCTGATTGTTCCTTTGACAATATAGCTAATGTCTTTTAAGATTATGATTCTTGGGACTAGGAAAAATAATCCTGACATAAATTTCTAGCAGTTGGGCATGTGTCTTCACAGCCACGAATTTAATAAGATTCAAATACAATAGTTTGGAATATTGAGTACACTAAAATGGCAATGTCTGATTGTTCCTTTGACAATATAGCTAATGTCTTTTAAGATTATGATTCTTGGGACTAGGAAAAATAATCCTGACATAAATTCCTAGCAGTTGGGCATGTGTCGTCACAGCCACGAATTTAATAAGATTCAAATACACTAGTTTGGAACATTGAGTACACTAAAATGGCAATGTCTGATTGTTCCTTTGACAATATAGCTCATGTATTTTAAGATTATGATTCTTGGGACTAGGAAAAATAATCCTGACATAAATTTCTAGCAGTTGGGCATGTGTCGTCACAGCCACGAATTTAATAAGATTCAAATACAATAGTTTGGAATATTGAGTACACTAAAATGGCAATGTCTGATTGTTCCTTTGACAATATAGCTAATGTCTTTTAAGATTATGATTCTTGGGACTAGGAAAAATAATCCTGACATAAATTTCTAGCAGTTGTGCATGTGTCTTCACAGCCACGAATTTAATTAGATTCAAATACAAAGATTGGAATATCGAGTACACTAAAATGGCAATGTCTGATTGTTCCTTTGACAATATAGCTAATGTCTTTTAAGATTATGATTCTTGGGACTAGGAAAAATAATCCTGACATAAATTTCTAGCAGTTGGGAATGTGTCTTCACAGCCACGAATTTAATAAGATTCAAAAAACAAACACACAATGTGCTCTACCTCAGTCAACTCACAGTGAGTGGGGAAAAACAAAAAGTTTGTATTAAACTTTCGAGCATTGCTGTAGCAAAATATATGCGTGGGCTTATTGAATTTACTTGGGCATTATTTTGTTGGATCGTTTAACATCAAAACTAGCAAAAATGGAACACTGAAATGTCCTTCCAAATACTAATGGGATTCAAAAAACGAAAACACACAATGTGCTCTCTCCCACAGTCAGCACACAGTGAGTGGGGAATACAAAAAGATTGTAGAGCATTAGAAAACGGGTGCAAACGGTTTTAGAGCATGAAGAATTACCTTCATGGGATCGGTATCTACTGATTAGACACTTTAATTAGCCAAAATGATCAAATCCTCGACCAATAGGATTCAAAAAACAAAAACACACACTCTGCTCACCTAATCATACACGGTGCCCTGGGTGTGGAAAACTTTGGACAACGTGGATCTTATTTTCACGCGGCCAACACCCAATTTAGAGAGTGGATCTTTTAATTTTATAAGCAAATTAACAATTTAGGACAACATTTGCACTATAAAAGTGAAATACCAAATACCAAATGCTCATTGGACACAGACACACACTCACTCACTCACTGATGTGGTGATGATGACTGTTGTGCATTGTGACCAACTTGACAAAGGTAGTGTTACACAACCTTCATATGCCAAATGCTCATTGGACACAGACACACACTCATACACAAACTGATGTGGATGTGGTGATGATGATTTCCAATTAGCCAATTTCCATTGCCGATACCTTGGAAATTGGCTAGATTCAGCCAATTTCCATTGCCGATACATTGGAAATTGGCTAGATTCAGCCAATTTCCATGGCCGATACCAATTGTATCGGCTATTTTGATGAACAAGCTTAGCTCGGCAATGGAAATTGGCTATATTCAGCCAATTTCCATCGCTTAGATTGTCCATATCATTAGTGTATCGCAATGCAGCACCGATATGGAATAATTATCATCAAATGCACACCATTGTGAACATTTAGAGACCACAACAGCCATACAAAAGCATTACACAACCTTACCATAAGCCAATCATTGATATTTTAATTGAAAACTGATTAGATATTTCGCTTAGATTGTCCATATCATTAGTTTTGATGCAACGCAGCACCGATATGGAAATCTTTTCATAAAATGCACACATCTGTGAACATTTAGAGCCCACATGTGCCCTACAAAAGCATTACACAACCCAACCATAAGCCATAAACAAGACAGTATTGAATAAAACACACAATGGGCTCTACTCTAGTCAACTCACAATGAGTGGGGGAAAACAAAAAGATTGTAGAGCATTAGAAAACGGGTGCAAAAGGTGGTAGAGCATGATGAATTACTTTCATGGGATCGGTATCTACTGATTAGACACTTTAATTAGCCAAAATGATCAAATCCTCGACCAATGGGATACAAAAAACAAACACACAATGTGCTCTACCTCAGTCAACCTGACATTGAAGGTTGTGTAACACAACCTTCATATACCAAATGTTCATTGGACACAGGCACAGACACACTCACACACACACTGATGTGATCGTCCATATCATTAGTTTTGATGCAACGCAGCACCGATATGGAATTATTATCATCAAATTCACACCATTGTGAACATTTAGAGACCACAACAGCCATACAAAAAGCATCACACAACCCTACCATAAGCCATCTTTGAAAATTCGAGTCAATATATTTGTATTCAACTTTCGAGCATTGCTGCAGCAAAATATCTGCGTGGCACTATTGATTTTACTTGGGCACTATTTAGTTGGACCGTTTAACTTCAAAACTAGGCCAAATGGAACACTGAAATGGCCTGCCAAATACTAGTTAGAGACATTTTTAAAATTACACAATGCTATTACGAATCAATATACACAATACACACGATACTCATGGACAACGTGGATCTTATTATCACGCAGCCAACACCCAATTTAGAGAGTGGATCTTTTATTTCATACGCAAATTAACAATTTAGGACAACATTTGCACTAGAAAAGTGAACTTCGAATCAAAAAACTAGCATTTGACAGTAAAAAACTTTGTCACTTAATCATACTAAAATGGCAATGTCTGATTGTTCCTTTGACAATATAGCTAATGTCTTTTAAGATTATGATTCTTGGGACTAGGAAAAATAATCCTGACATAAATTTCTAGCAGTTGTGCATGTGTCTTCACAGCCATGAATTTAATTAGATTCAAACACAAAGATTGGATGGCTTATGGTAGGGTTGTGTAATGCTTTTGTATGGCTGTTGTGAGCTCTAAATGTTCACAAAGGTGTGAATTAGATGTTAATAATTCCATATCAATGATGCGTTGCAATAAACTAATGATATGGACAATCAAAGCGATGGAAATTGGCTGAATCTAGCCAATTTCCAAAGTATCGGCAATGGAAATTGGCTGAATCTGGCCAATTTCCATGACCGAGATAAGCTTGTTCATCAAACAGACGATACTTTTGGTATCGGCAATGGAAATTGGCTAATTGGAAATCATCATCACCACATCAGTTTGTGTGTGAGTGTGTGTCGAAAGAAATTAATTCCCCAACTTCTTTGTCAACTAGAGAAAAAGTTTCCGGCAATATATTTCCTCAATGTTTACGTTGGAGTTTTGTTGTTTTTTGTATCCCATTGGTCGAGGATTTGATCATTTTGGCTAGTAAAAGTGTCTAATCAGTAGATAGCGATCCCATGAAGGTATTTCATCATGCTCTACCACCTTTTGCATCCGTTTTCTAATGCTCTACAATCTTTTTCGCTGTATAGATACCAAAAGTATCGGCTGTTTGATGAACAAGCTTATCTATTCCATGGAAATAGGTTAGATTCATCATATTTCCATTGCCAATACCAAAAGTATCGGCTGTTTGATGAACAAGCTTATCTATTCCATGGAAATAGGTTAGATTCATCATATTTCCATGCTTTTGTATAGCTCATGTGGGCTCTAAATGTTCACAGAGGTGTGCATTTTATGAAACGAATACCATATCGGTGCTACGTTGCATCAAAACTAATGATATGGACGATCACATCAGTGTGTGTGTGAGTGTGTCTGTGCCTGTGTCCAATGAAGATTTGTTATATGAAGGTTGTGTTACACAACCTTCAATGTCAGGTTGACAGAGGGAGAGCAGAGTGTGTGTTTTCGTTTTTTGTATCCCATTGGTCGAGGATTTGATCATTTTGGCTAATAAAAGTGTCTAATCAGTAGATAGCGATCCCATTAAGGTATTTCATCATGCTCTACCACCTTTTGCATCCGTTTTCTAATGCTCTACAATCTTTTTGTATTCCCCCACTCACTGTGAGTTGACTGATGGAGAGAGCACATTGTGTGTTTTCGTTTTTTGAATCCCATTAGTATTTGGAAGGACATTTCAGTGTTCCATTTGGGCTAGTTTTGAAGTTAAACGGTCCAACTAAATAATGCCCAAGTAAATTCAGTAGGCCCACGCATATATTTTGCTACAGCAATGCTCGAAAGTTGTAAAATAACATATTGACTAGATGGAAATTGGCTAGATTCAACCAATTTCCATTGCCGCAACCAAATGTATAGCTCATGTGGGCTCTAAATGTTCACAGTGGTGTGCATTTTATGAAAAGATTTCCATATCGGTGCTGCGTTGCATCAAAACTAATGATATGGACAATCTACGCTTAAAACATAATCATTTATCAATTAAAATATCAATGATTGGCTTATGGTGGGGTTGACTGATGCTTTTGTATAGCTCATGTGGGCTCTAAATGTTCACAGTGGTGTGCATTTTATGATAATTATTCCATATCGGTGCTGGGTTGCATCAAAACTAATGATATGGACAATCTAAGCGATGGAAATTGGCTGAATCTAGCCAATTTCCATTGCCGAGATAAGCTTGTTCATCAAAATAGCCGATACAATTGGTATCGGCCATGGAAATTGGCTAATTGGAAATCATCATCACCACATCAGTTTGTGTGTGAGTGTGTGTCGAAAGAAATTCATTCCCCAACTTCTTTGTCAACTTGAGAAAAAGTTTCCGGCAATATATTTCCTCAATGTTTACGTTGGAGATTTTTGGTTTTTGGTTTGGTATTTGAGTATTACTCTACCCACCACCCTCTTAGGTGTTTTAATTAGTAAATCTGAGGTGAATCGTCGATATTTAGTGTGTTACTTGAGGTTAAATTAAGGATATCAAAAGACATTAGCTATATTGTCAAAGAAACAATCAGACATTGCCATTTTAGTGTACTCAATATTCCAATCTTTGTATTTGAATCTTATTAAATTCGTGGCTATGAAGACACATGCACAACTGCTAGAAATACATGTCAGGATTATTTTTCCTATTCCCGAGAATCATAATCTCAAAAGACATTAGCTATATTGTCTAAGGAACAATCAGACATTGCCATTTTAGTGTACTCGATATTCCAATCTTTGTATTTGAATCTTATTAAATTCGTGGCTATGAAGACACATGCACAACTGCTAGAAATACATGTCAGGATTATTTTTCCTATTCCCGAGAATCATAATCTCAAAAGACATTAGCTATATTGTCTAAGGAACAATCAGACATTGCCATTTTAGTATGATTAGGTGACAAAGTATTTAACTGTCAAATGCTAGTATTTTGATTCGATGTTCACATTTGTAGTGCAAATGTTGTCCTAAATTGTTAATTTGCGTATGAAATAAAAGATCCACTCTCTAAATTGGGCGTTGGCTGCGTAAAAATAAGATCCACGTTGTCCATGAGTATCGTGTGTATTGTGTGTATTGTGTGTGTATGGATTGAATTAATAACATTTTGCCATTACGCAAGCAGTTCTCCTCTCGGTCTGTCACGTGTTGTAGTGGTCACTTCAAAATATGGATTTAATTGTTTCAAATTGTGCCATTACGCAAGCAGTTCTCCACTCGGTCTGTCACGTGTTGTAGTGGTCACTGCAAAATATGGATTGAATTGTTTCAAATTGTGCCATTACGCAAGCAGTTCTCCACTCGGTCTGTCACGTGTTGTAGTGGTCACTGCAAAATATGGATTGAATTGTTTCAAATTGTGCCATTACGCAAGCAGTTCTCCACTCGGTCTGTCACGTGTTGTAGTGGTCACTGCAAAATATGGATTGAATTGTTTCAAATTGTGCCATTACGCAAGCAGTTCTCCACTCGGTCTGTCACGTGTTGTAGTGGCCACAGCAAAAAATGGATTGAATTGTTTCAAATTGTGCCATTACGCAATCAGTTCTCCACTCGTTCTGTCACGTGTTGTAGTGGTCACTTCAAAATATGGATTGAATTGTTTCAAATTGTGCCATTACGCAAGTAGTTCTCCACTCGGTCTGTCACGTGTTGTAGTGGTCACTGCAAAATATGGATTGAATTGTTTCAAATTGTGCCATTACGCAAGCAGTTCTCCACTCGGTCTGTCACGTGTTGTAGTGGTCACTGCAAAATATGGATTGAATTGTTTCAAATTGTGCCATTACGCAAGCAGTTCTCCACTCGGTCTGTCACGTGTTGTAGTGGTCACTGCAAAATATGGATTTAATTGTTTCAAATTGTGCCATTACGCAAGCAGTTCTCCACTCGGTCTGTCACGTGTTGTAGTGGTCACTTCAAAATATGGATTTAATTGTTTCATCATGGTTGAATATGTGAGTGAGTGAGTGTATGTCTGTGTCCAATGAGCATTTGGTATATGAAGGTTGTGTTACACAACCTTCAATGTCAGCGTGTGTGTCGTTGTGTGTGTTTGTTTTTTGAATCCCATTGGTCGAGGATTTGATCATTTTGGCTAATAAAAGTGTCGTATCAGTAGATAGCGATCCCATGAAGGTATTTCATCATGCTCTACCACCTTTTGCACCCGTTTTCAAATGCTCTACAATCTTTTTGTATTCCCACTCTCTCACTGTGAGTAGACTGAGAGAGGGCACTGTATGTGGTTGGTCAATTTGTTTTTGTATCCTATTGGTCGAGGATTTGATCATTTTGGCTAGTAAAAGTGTCTAATCAGTAGATAGCGATCCCATGAAGGTATTTCATCATGCTCTACCACCTTTTGCACCCGTTTTCTAATGCTCTACAATCTTTTTGTATTCCCACTCTCTCACTGTGAGTAGACTGAGAGAGGGCACTGTATGTGGTTGGTCAATTTGTTTTTGTATCCTATTGGTCGAGGATTTGATCATTTTGGCTAGTAAAAGTGTCTAATCAGTAGATTGCGATCCCATGAAGGTAATTCATCATGCTCTACCACCTTTTGCACCCGTTTTCTAATGCTCTACAATCTTTTTGTACTCCAACTCTCTCACTGTGGGTTGACTGAGATAGGGCACTCTATGTGGTTGGTCAATTTGTTTTTGTATCCCATTAATAGAGGATTTGATCATTTTGGCTAGTAAAAGTGTCTAATCAGTAGATAGCGATCCCATGAAGGTATTTCATCATGCTCTACCACCTTTTGCACCCGTTTTCTAATGCTCTACAATCCTTTTGTATTCCCACTCTCTCACTGTGAGTTGACTGAGAGAGGGCACTGTATGTGGTTGGTCAATTTGTTTTTGTATCCTATTGGTCGAGGATTTGATCATTTTGGCTAGTAAAAGTGTCTAATCAGTAGATAGCGATCCCATGAAGGTATTTCATCATGCTCTACCACCTTTTGCATCCGTTTTCTAATGCTCTACAATCCTTTTGTATTCCCACTCTCTCACTGTGAGTTGACTGAGAGAGGGCACTGTATGTGGTTGGTCAATTTGTTTTTGTATCCTATTGGTCGAGGATTTGATCATTTTGGCTAGTAAAAGTGTCTAATCAGTAGATAGCGATCCCATGAAGGTATTTCATCATGCTCTACCACCTTTTTGCAACTGTTTTCTAATGCTCTACAATCCTTTTGTATTCCCACTCTCTCACTGTGAGTTGACTGAGAGAGGGCACTCTATGTGGTTGGTCAATTTGTTTTTTGTATCCCATTAGTCGAGGATTTGATCATTTTGGCTAGTAAAAGTGTCTAATCAGTAGATAGCGATCCCATGAAGGTATTTCATCATGCTCTACCACCTTTTGCACCCGTTTTCTAGTGCTCTACAATCCTTTTTGTATTCCCACTCTCTCACTGTGAGTTGACTGAGAGAGGGCACTCTATGTGGTTGGTCAATTTGTTTTTGTATCCTATTGGTCGAGGATTTGATCATTTTGGCTAGTAAAAGTGTCTAATCAGTATATAGCGATCCCATGAAGGTATTTCATCATGCTCTACCACCTTTTGCACCCGTTTTCTAATGCTCTACAATCTTTTTTGTATTAACACTCTCTCACTGTGAGTTGACTGAGGGAGAGCAGAGTGTGTGTTTTGTCAATACTGTATAGTGTCAAGTATGATTAGGTGACATTTTGATTCGATGTTCACATTTGTAGTGCAAATGTTGACCTAAATTGTTCATTTGCGTTTGAATTAAAAGATCCACTCTCTAAATTTAGTGTTGGCGGCGTGGAAATAAGATCCACGTTGTCCATGAGTATCGTGTGTATTGTGTGTATTGTGTGTGTATGGATTGAATTAATAACATTTTGCCATTACGCAAGCAGTTCTCCACTCGGTCTGTCACGTGTTGTAGTGGTCACTGCAAAATATGGATTGAATTGTTTCAAATTGTGCCATTACGCAAGCAGTTCTCCACTCGGTCTGTCACGTGTTGTAGTGGTCACTGCAAAATATGGATTGAATTGTTTCAAATTGTGCCATTCCGCAAGCAGTTCTCCACTCGGTCTGTAACGTGTTGTAGTGGTCACTGCAAAATATGGATTGAATTGTTTCAAATTGTGCCATTACGCAAGCAGTTCTCCACTCGGTCTGTCACGTGTTGTAGTGGTCACTGCAAAATATGGATTGAATTGTTTCAAATTGTGCCATTACGCAAGCAGTTCTCCACTCGGTCTGTCACGTGTTGTAGTGGTCACTGCAAAATATGGATTGAATTGTTTCAAATTGTGCCATTACGCAAGCAGTTCTCCACTCGATCTGTCACGTTTGTAGTGGTCACTGCAAAAAATGGATTGAATTGTTTCAAATTGTGCCATTACGCAAGCAGTTCTCCACTCGGTCTGTCACGTGTTGCAGTGGTCACTTCAAAATATGGATTGAATTGTTTCAAATTGTGCCATTACGCAAGCAGTTCTCCACTCGGTCTGTCACGTGTTGCAGTGGTCACTTCAAAATATGGATTGAATTGTTTCAAATTGTGCCATTACGCAAGCAGTTCTCCACTCGGTCTGTCACGTGTTGTAGTGGTCACTGCAAAATATGGATTGAATTGTTTCAAATTGTGCCATTACGCAAGCAGTTCTCCACTCGGTCTGTTACGTGTTGTAGTGGTCACTGCAAAATATGGATTGAATTGTTTCAAATTGTGCCATTACGCAAGCAGTTCTCCACTCGGTCTGTCACGTGTTGCAGTGGTCACTTCAAAATATGGATTTAATTGTTTCATCATGGTTGAATATGTGAGTGAGTGAGTGTGTGTCTGTGTCCAATGAGCATTTGATATATGAAGGTTGTGTTACACAACCTTCAATGTCAGCGTGTGTGTCGTTGTGTGTGTTTGTTTTTTGAATCCCATTGGTCGAGGATTTGATCATTTTGGCTAATAAAAGTGTCGAATCAGTAGATACCGATCCCATGAAGGTAACCCATCATGCTCTACCACCATTTGCACCCGTTTTCTAATGCTCTACAATCCTTTTGTATTCCCACTCTCTCACTGTGAGTTGACTGAGAGAGGGCACTCTATATGGTTGGTCAATTTGTTTTTGTATCCTATTGGTCGAGGATTTGATCATTTTGGCTAGTAAAAGTGTCTAATCAGTAGATAGCGATCCCATGATGGTATTTCATTATGCTCTACCACCTTTTGCACCCGTTTTCTAATGCTCTACAATCCTTTTGTATTCCCACTCTCTCACTGTGAGTTGACTGAGAGAGGGCACTCTATGTGGTTGGTCAATTTGTTTTTGTATCCTATTGGTCGAGGATTTGATCATTTTGGCTAGTAAAAGTGTCTAATCAGTAGATAGCGATCCCATGAAGGTATTTCATCATGCTCTACCACCTTTTGCACCCGTTTTCTAATGCTCTACAATCCTTTTGTATTCCCACTCTCTCACTGTGAGTTGACTGAGAGAGGGCACTCTATGTGGTTGGTCAATTTGTTTTTGTATCCTATTGGTCGAGGATTTGATCATTTTGGCTAGTAAAAGTGTCTAATCAGTATATAGCGATCCCATGAAGGTATTTCATCATGCTCTACCACCTTTTGCACCCGTTTTCTAATGCTCTACAATCTTTTTTGTATTAACACTCTCTCACTGTGAGTTGACTGAGGGAGAGCAGAGTGTGTGTTTTGTCAATACTGTATAGTGTCAAGTATGATTAGGTGACATTTTGATTCGATGTTCACATTTGTAGTGCAAATGTTGACCTAAATTGTTCATTTGCGTTTGAATTAAAAGATCCACTCTCTAAATTTAGTGTTGGCGGCGTGGAAATAAGATCCACGTTGTCCATGAGTATCGTGTGTATTGTGTGTATTGTGTGTGTATGGATTGAATTAATAACATTTTGCCATTACGCAAGCAGTTCTCCTCTCGGTCTGTCACGTGTTGTAGTGGTCACTGCAAAATATGGATTGAATTGTTTCAAATTGTGCCATTACGCAAGCAGTTCTCCACTCGGTCTGTCACGTGTTGTAGTGGTCACTGCAAAATATGGATTGAATTGTTTCAAATTGTGCCATTCCGCAAGCAGTTCTCCACTCGGTCTGTAACGTGTTGTAGTGGTCACTGCAAAATATGGATTGAATTGTTTCAAATTGTGCCATTACGCAAGCAGTTCTCCACTCGGTCTGTCACGTGTTGTAGTGGTCACTGCAAAATATGGATTGAATTGTTTCAAATTGTGCCATTACGCAAGCAGTTCTCCACTCGGTCTGTCACGTGTTGTAGTGGTCACTGCAAAATATGGATTGAATTGTTTCAAATTTTGCAATTACGCAAGCAGTTCTCCACTCGATCTGTCACGTGTTTGTGGTCACTCAAAAATGGATTGAATTGTCAAATTGTGCCATTACGCAAGCAGTTCTCCACTCGGTCTGTCACGTGTTGCAGTGGTCACTTCAAAATATGGATTGAATTGTTTCAAATTGTGCCATTACGCAAGCAGTTCTCCACTCGGTCTGTCACGTGTTGCAGTGGTCACTTCAAAATATGGATTGAATTGTTTCAAATTGTGCCATTACGCAAGCAGTTCTCCACTCGGTCTGTCACGTGTTGTAGTGGTCACTGCAAAATATGGATTGAATTGTTTCAAATTGTGCCATTACGCTAGCAGTTCTCCACTCGGTCTGTCACGTGTTGTAGTGGTCACTGCAAAATATGGATTGAATTGTTTCAAATTGTGCCATTACGCAAGCAGTTCTCCACTCGGTCTGTCACGTGTTGCAGTGGTCACTTCAAAATATGGATTTAATTGTTTCATCATGGTTGAATATGTGAGTGAGTGAGTGTGTGTCTGTGTCCAATGAGCATTTGATATATGAAGGTTGTGTTACACAACCTTCAATGTCAGCGTGTGTGTCGTTGTGTGTGTTTGTTTTTTGTATCCCATTGGGCGAGGAATTGATCATTTTGGCTAATAAAAGTGTCGAATCAGTAGATAGCGATCCCATGAAGGTAACCCATCATGCTCTACCACCTTTTGCACCCGTTTTCTAATGCTCTACAATCTTTTTGTATTCCCACTCTCTCACTGTGAGTTGACTGAGAGAGGGCACTGTATGTGGTTGGTCAATTTGTTTTTGTATCCTATTGGTCGAGGATTTGATCATTTTGGCTAGTAAAAGTGTCTAATCAGTAGATAGCGATCCCATGATGGTATTTCATTATGCTCTACCACCTTTTTGCACCCGTTTTCTAATGCTCTACAATCTTTTTGTATTCCCACTCTCTCACTGTGAGTTGACTGAGAGAGGGCACTCTATGTGGTTGGTCAATTTGTTTTTGTATCCTATTGGTCGAGGATTTGATCATTTTGGCTAGTAAAAGTGTCTAATCAGTAGATTGCGATCCCATGAAGGTATTTCATCATGCTCTACCACCTTTTGCACCCGTTTTCTAATGCTCTACAATCCTTTTTGTATTCCCACTCTCTCACTGTGAGTTGACTGAGAGAGGGCACTCTATGTGGTTGGTCAATTTGTTTTTGTATCCTATTGGTCGAGGATTTGATCATTTTGGCTAGTAAAAGTGTCTAATCAGTAGATAGCGATCCCATGAAGGTATTTCATCATGCTCTACCACCTTTTGCACCCGTTTTCTAATGCTCTACAATCCTTTTTTGTATTAACACTCTCTCACTGTGAGTTGACTGAGGGAGAGCAGAGTGTGTGTTTTGTCAATACTGTATAGTGTCAAGTATGATTAGGTGACATTTTGATTCGATGTTCACATTTGTAGTGCAAATGTTGACCTAAATTGTTCATTTGCGTTTGAATTAAAAGATCCACTCTCTAAATTTGGTGTTTCGATGGTCGCAAATGTTCACATTCGAGTTTTCCTCAATGTTTACGTTGGAGATTTTTGGTTTTTGGTTTGTTATTTCAGTATTACACTACCCACCACCCCTCTTATGTGTTTTAATTAGTTGATATGAAGTGAATCTACGAGAATTAATGTATTACTTGAGAATGAATAAGGTATAGCGATGTTTTTCGATGGTCGCAAATGTTCACATTCGAGTTTCCTCAATGTTTACGTTGGAGATTTTTGGTTTTTGGTTTGGTATTTGAGTATTACTCTACCCACCACCCTCTTATGTGTTTTAATTAGTTGATATGAAGTGAATCTACGAGAATTAGTGTATTACTTGAGGATGAATAAGGTATAGCGATGTTTTTCGATGGTCGCAAATGTTCACATTCGAGTTTCCTCAATGTTTACGTTGGAGATTTTTGGTTTTTGGTTTGTTATTTCAGTATTACACTACCCACCACCCTCTTATGTGTTTTAATTAGTTGATATGAAGTGAATCTACGAGAATTAGTGTATTACTTGAGGATGAATAAGGTATAGCGATGTTTTTCGATGGTCGCAAATGTTCACATTCGAGTTTCCTCAATGTTTACGTTGGAGATTTTTGGTTTTTGGTTTGTTATTTCAGTATTACACTACCCACCACCCTCTTAGGTGTTTTAATTAGTTGATATGAAGTGAATCTACGAGAATTAGTGTATTACTTGAAGATGAATAAGGTATAGCGATGTTTTTCGATGGTCGCAAATGTTCACATTCGAGTTTCCTCATGTCCATATCGGTGCCGCAACTGTCCATATCGGTGCCGCAACCGTCCATATCGGTGCCGCAAATGTCTATATCGGTGCCGCAAATGTCCATATCAGTGCCGCAAATCATCCTCAGACTGATACTCAAAAAAGTATCAGTACGAGGATAACTGTTCGTATGAGGGCCGCAACTATCCATATCAGTGCCGCAACTATCCATATCAGTGCCGAAACTGTCCATATCGGTGCCGAAACTGTCCATATCGGTGCCGCAACTGTCCATATCGGTAATGCAACTGTCCATATCGGTGACGCAAATGTCCATATCGGGGCCGCAACTGTCCATATCGGTGCCGCAACCGTCCATATCGGTGCCGCAACCGTCCATATCGGTGCCGCAAATGTCTATATCGGTGCCGCAAATGTCCATATCAGTGCCGCAAATCATCCTCAGACTGATACTCAAAAAAGTATCAGTACGAGGATAACTGTTCGTATATGTGCGGCAACTGTCCATATCAGTATCGCAACTGTCCATATGGTGCCGCAACTTACAACGGTGCCGCAACTGTCTATATCGGTGCCGCAAATGTCCATATCGGTGCCGCAAACTATCCATATCAGTGCCGCAACTGTCCATATCGGTGCCGCAAATGTCCATATCAGTGCCGCAAATCATCCTCAGACTGATACTCAAAAAGTATCAGTACGAGGATAACTGTTCGTATGAGGGCCGCAACTATCCATATCAGTGCCGCAACCGTCCATATCGGTGCCGAAACTGTCCATATCGGTGCCGCAACTGTCCATATCGGTGCCGCAACTATCCATATCGGTGCCGCAACTATCCAAATCGGTGCCGCAACTGTCCATATCAGTGCCGAAACTGTCCATATCGGTGCCGCAACCGTCCATATCGGTGCCGAAACTGTCCATATCGGTGCCGCAACTGTCCATATCGGTGCCGCAACTATCCATATCAGTGCCGCAAACTGTCCATATCGGTGCCGCAACTGTCCATATCGGTGCCGAAACTGTCCATATCAGTGCCGCAACTGTCCATATCGGTGCCGCAACTATCCATATCGGTGCCGCAACTATACAAATCGGTGCCGCAACTGTCCATATCGGTGCCGCAACTGTCCATATCGGTGCCGAAACTGTCCATATCGGTGCCGCAACTATCCATATCGGTGCCGCAACTATCCATATCAGTGACGCAACTGTCCATATCGGTGCCGAAACTGTCCATATCGGTGCCGAAACTGTCCATATCGGTGCCGCAACTGTCCATATCGGTGCCGCAACTGTCCATATCGGTGACGCAAATGTCCATATCGGGGCCGTAACTATCCATATCAGTGCCGAAACTGTCCATATCGGTGCCGCAACCGTCCATATCGGTGCCGAAACTGTCCATATCGGTGCCGCAACTGTCCATATCAGTGCCGCAACTGTCCATATCGGTGCCGCAACCGTCCATATCGGGGCCGCAACTATGCATATCAGTGCCGCAACTGTCCATATCAGTGCCGCAACTGTCCATATCGGTGCCGCAAATGTCCATATCAGTGCCGCAACTGTCCATATCGGTGCCGCAAATGTCCATATCAGTGCCGCAACTGTCCATATCGGTGCCGCAACCGTCCATATCGGGCCGCAACTATGCATATCAGTGCCGCAACTGTCCATATCAGTGCCGCAACTGTCCATATCGGGGCCCGCAACTATCCATATCAGTGCCGCTACTGTCAATATCGGTGACGCAAATGTCCATATCGGTGCCGCAACCGTCCATATCCGTGACGCAAATGTCCATATCGGTGCCGCAAATGTCCATATCAGTGCCGCAAATCATCCTCAGACTGATACTCAAAAAAGTATCAGTACGAGGATAACTGTTCGTATGAGTGCCGCAACTATCCATATCAGTGCCGCAACTGTCCATATCGGTGCCGCAACTATACAAATCGGTGCCGCAACTGTCCATATCGGTGACGCAAATGTCCATATCGGTGCCGCAACCGTCCATATCCGTGACGCAAATGTCCATATCGGTGCCGCAAATGTCCATATCAGTGCCGCAAATCATCCTCAGACTGATACTCAAAAAAGTATCAGTACGAGGATAACTGTTCGTATGAGTGCCGCAACTATCCATATCAGTGCCGCAACTGTCCATATCGGTGCCGCAACTATACAAATCGGTGCCGCAACTGTCCATATCGGTGACGCAAATGTCCATATCGGTGCCGCAACCGTCCATATCCGTGCCGCAAATGTCCATATCGGTGCCGAAACTGTCCATATCAGTGCCGCAACTGTCCATATCGGTGCCGCAACTATCCATATCAGTGCCGAAACTGTCCATATCGGTGCCGCAACCGTCCATATCGGTGCCGAAACTGTCCATATCGGTGCCGCAACTGTCCATATCGGTGCCGAAACTGTCCATATCGGTGCCGCAACTATCCATATCGGTGCCGCAACTATACAAATCGGTGCCGCAACTGTCCATATCAGTGCCGCAACTGTCCATATAGGTGCCGCAACTATCCATATCGGTGCCGCAACTATACAAATCGGTGCCGCAACTGTCCATATCGGTGCCGCAACTGTCCATATCGGTGCCGAAACTGTCCATATCGGTGCCGCAACTATCCATATCGGTGCCGCAACTATCCATATCAGTGACGCAACTGTCCATATCGGTGCCGAAACTGTCCATATCGGTGCCGAAACTGTCCATATCGGTGCCGCAACTGTCCATATCGGTGCCGCAACTGTCCATATCGGTGACGCAAATGTCCATATCGGGGCCGTAACTATCCATATCAGTGCCGAAACTGTCCATATCGGTGCCGCAACCGTCCATATCGGTGCCGAAACTGTCCATATCGGTGCCGCAACTGTCCATATCAGTGCCGCAACTGTCCATATCGGTGCCGCAACCGTCCATATCGGGGCCGCAACTATGCATATCAGTGCCGCAACTGTCCATATCAGTGCCGCAACTGTCCATATCGGTGCCGCAAATGTCCATATCAGTGCCGCAACTGTCCATATCGGTGCCGCAAATGTCCATATCAGTGCCGCAACTGTCCATATCGGTGCCGCAACCGTCCATATCGGGGCCGCAACTATGCATATCAGTGCCGCAACTGTCCATATCAGTGCCGCAACTGTCCATATCGGGGCCGCAACTATCCATATCAGTGCCGCTACTGTCAATATCGGTGACGCAAATGTCCATATCGGTGCCGCAACCGTCCATATCCGTGACGCAAATGTCCATATCGGTGCCGCAAATGTCCATATCAGTGCCGCAAATCATCCTCAGACTGATACTCAAAAAAGTATCAGTACGAGGATAACTGTTCGTATGAGTGCCGCAACTATCCATATCAGTGCCGCAACTGTCCATATCGGTGCCGCAACTATACAAATCGGTGCCGCAACTGTCCATATCGGTGACGCAAATGTCCATATCGGTGCCGCAACCGTCCATATCCGTGACGCAAATGTCCATATCGGTGCCGCAAATGTCCATATCAGTGCCGCAAATCATCCTCAGACTGATACTCAAAAAAGTATCAGTACGAGGATAACTGTTCGTATGAGTGCCGCAACTATCCATATCAGTGCCGCAACTGTCCATATCGGTGCCGCAACTATACAAATCGGTGCCGCAACTGTCCATATCGGTGACGCAAATGTCCATATCGGTGCCGCAACCGTCCATATCCGTGCCGCAAATGTCTATATCGGTGCCGCAAATGTCCATATCAGTGCCGCAAATCATCCTCAGACTGATACTCAAAAAGTATCAGTACGTGGATAACTGTTCGTATGAGTGCCGCAACTATCCATATCGGTGCCGCAACTATCCATATCGGTGCCGCAACTATACAAATCGGTGCCGCAACTGTCCATATCGGTGACGCAAATGTCCATATCGGTGCCGCAAATGTCCATATCAGTGCCGTAACTCATCCTCGGACTGACACTCAAAAAAGTATCAGTACGAGGATAACTGTTCGTATGAGGGCCGCAACTATCCATATCAGTGCCGCAACTATCCATATCAGTGCCGAAACTGTCCATATCGGTGCCGCAACCGTCCATATCGGTGCCGAAACTGTCCATATCAGTGCCGCAACTGTCCATATCGGTGCCGCAACTATCCATATCAGTGCCGAAACTGTCCATATCGGTGCCGCAACCGTCCATATCGGTGCCGAAACTGTCCATATCAGTGCCGCAACTGTCCATATCGGTGCCGCAACTATCCATATCGGTGCCGCAACTATACAAATCGGTGCCGCAACTGTCCATATCGGTGCCGCAACTGTCCATATCGGTGCCGAAACTGTCCATATCAGTGACGCAACTGTCAATATCGGTGCTGAAACTGTCCATATCGGTGCCGCAACTGTCCATATCGGTGCCGCAACTGTCCATATCGGTAATGCAACTGTCCATATCGGTGACGCAAATGTCCATATCGGGGCCGCAACTATCCATATCAGTGCCGTAACTGTCCATATCGGTGCCGCAACCGTCCATATCGGTGCCGCAAATGTCTATATCGGTGCCGCAAATGTCCATATCAGTGCCGCAAATCATCCTCAGACTGATACTCAAAAAGTATCATTACGAGAATAACTGTTCGTATATGTGCGGCAACTGTCCATATCAGTATCGCAACTGTCCATAACAGTGCCGCAACTGTCTATATCGCTGCCGCAACTATCCATATCGGTGCCGCAACTGTCAATATCAGTGCCGCAATTGTCCATATCGGTGCCGCAACTCATCCTCGGACTGATACACAAAAAGTATCAGTACGAGGATAACTGTTCGTATTAGTGCCGCAACTGTCCATATCAGTGCCGCAACTGTCCATATCGGTGCCGCAAATGTCCATTTCAGTGCCGCAACTCATCCTCGGACTGATACTCAAAAAGTATCAGTACGAGGATAAATGTTCGTATGAGTGCCGCAACTGTCCATATCAGTGCCGCAACTGTCCATATCGGTGCCGCAAATGTCCATATCAGTGCCGCAACTGTCCATATCGGTGCCGCAACCGTCCATATCGGGGCCGCACCTATCCATATCAGTGCCGCAACTGTCAATATCAGTGCCGCAACTGTCCATATCAGTGCCGCAACTCATCCTCGGACTGATACTCAAAAAAGTATCAGTACGAGGATAACTGTTCGTATTAGTGCTGCAACTGTCCATATCAGTGCCGCAACTGTCCATATCGGTGCCGCAACTGTCCATATCGTTGCCGCAACTGTCCATATCGGTGACGCAAATGTCCATATCGGGGCCGCAACTATCCATATCAGTGCCGCAACTGTCCATATCGGTGCTGAAACTGTCCATATCGGTGCCGAAACTGTCCATATCGGTGCCGCAACTGTCCATATCGGTGCCGCAACTGTCCATATCGGTGCCGCAACCGTCCATATCGGGGCCGCAACTATGCATATCAGTGCCGCAACTGTCCATATCAGTGCCGCAACTGTCCATATCGGTGCGCAAATGTCCATATCAGTGCCGCAACTGTCCATATCGGTGCCGCAAATGTCCATATCAGTGCCGCAACTGTCCATATCGGTGCCGCAACCGTCCATATCGGGGCCGCAACTATGCATATCAGTGTCGCAACTGTCCATATCAGTGCCGCAACTGTCCATATCGGGGCCGCAACTATCCATATCAGTGCCGCTACTGTCAATATCGGTGACGCAAATGTCCATATCGGTGCCGCAACCGTCCATATCCGTGACGCAAATGTCCATATCGGTGCCGCAAATGTCCATATCAGTGCCGCAAATCATCCTCAGACTGATACTCAAAAAAGTATCAGTACGAGGATAACTGTTCGTATTAGTGCTGCAACTGTCCATATCAGTGCCGCAACTGTCCATATCGGTGCCGCAACTGTCCATATCGTTGCCGCAACTGTCCATATCGGTGACGCAAATGTCCATATCGGGGCCGCAACTATCCATATCAGTGCCGCAACTGTCCATATCGGTGCCGAAACTGTCCATATCGGTGCCGAAACTGTCCATATCGGTGCCGCAACTGTCCATATCGGTGCCGCAACTGTCCATATCGGTGACGCAAATGTCCATATCGGGGGCCGCAACTATCCATATCAGTGCCGAAACTGTCCATATCGGTGCCGCAACCGTCCATATCGGTGCCGAAACTGTCCATATCGGGGCCGCAACTGTCCATATCGGTGCCGCAACTCATCCTCAGACTGATACTCAAAAAAGCATCAGTACGAGGATAACTGTTCCTATGAGTGCCGCAACTGTCCATATCAGTGCCGCAACTTTCCATATCAGTGCCGCAACTGTCCATATCGGTGCCGCAACTGTCCATATCAGTGCCGCAACTTTCCATATCAGTGCCGCAACTGTCCATATCGGTGCCGCAACCGTCCATATCGGGGCCGCAACTATGCATATCAGTGTCGCAACTGTCCATATCAGTGCCGCAACTGTCCATATCGGGGCCGCAACTATCCATATCAGTGCCGCAACTGTCCATATCGGTGCCGCAACTGTCCATATCGGTGCCGCAACTGTCCATATCAGTGCCGCAACTGTCCATATCGGTGCCGCAAATGTCCATATCAGTGCCGCAAATCATCCTCAGACTGATACTCAAAAAAGCATCAGTACGAGGATAACTGTTCCTATGAGTGCCGCAACTGTCCATATCAGTACCGCCACTGTCCATATCAGTGCCGCAACTGTCCATATCGGTGCCGCAACTGTCCATATCGGTGCCGCAACTGTCCATATCGGTGCCGCAACTATCCATATCAGTGCCGCAACTTTCCATATCAGAGGCGCAACTGTCCATATCGGTGCCGCAAGTGTCCATAACAGTGCCGCAACTGTACATATCGGTGCCGCAACTGTCCATATCGGTGCCGCAAATGTCCATATCAGTGCCGCAACTGTCCATATCAGTGCCGCAACTGTCCATATCGGTGCCGCAACTGTCCATATCAGTGCCGCAACTGTCCATATCGGTGCCGCAACTGTCCATATCAGTGCCGCAAATCATCCTCAGACTGATACTCAAAAAAGCATCAGTACGAGGATAACTGTTCCTATGAGTGCCGCAACTGTCCATATCAGTACCGCCACTATCCATATCAGTGCCGCAACTTTCCATATCAGAGGCGCAACT
Source organism: Rhizoglyphus robini (assembly GCA_023373905.1). Classification (NCBI taxonomy): domain Eukaryota; kingdom Metazoa; phylum Arthropoda; class Arachnida; order Sarcoptiformes; family Acaridae; genus Rhizoglyphus; species Rhizoglyphus robini. The sequence continues at coordinate 2,504 of JAKIJQ010000443.1, read as the reverse complement.
GTCCATATCGGTGCCGCAAGTGTCCATATCAGTGCCTCAACTGTCCATATCGGGGCCGCTACTGTCCATATCGAGGCCGCAACTATCCATATCAGTGCCGCAACTGTCCATATCAGTACCGCCACTATCCATATCAGTGCCGCAACTTTCCATATCAGTGGCGCAACTGTCCATATCGGTGCCGCAAGTGTCCATATCAGTGCCGCAACTGTCCATATCAGTGCCGCAACTGTCCATATCGGTGCCGCAAATGTCCATATTAGTGCAGCAAATCATCCTCAGACTGATACTCAAAAAAGTATCAGTACGAGGATAACTGTTCCTATGAGTGCCGCAACTATCCAAATCAGTGCCTCAACTGTCCATATCGGGGCCGCTACTGTCCATATCGAGGCCGCAACTATCCATATCAGTGCCGCAACTGTCCATATCAGTGCCGCAACTGTCCATATCAGTGCCGCAACTGTCCATATCGGTGCCGCAAATGTCCATATCAGTGTCGCAAATCATCCTCAGACTGATACTCAAAAAAGTATCAGTACGAGGATAACTGTTCCTATGAGTGCCGCAACTATCCATATCGTTGCCGCAACTATCCATATCGTTGCCGCAACTATCCAAATCAGTGCCTCATTTTTCCATATCAGTACCGCCACTATCCATATCAGTGACGCAACTTTCCATATCAGTGCCGTAACTCATCCTCGGACTGATACTCAAAAGTATCGGTACGAGGATAACTGTTCTATGAGTGCCGCAACTATCCATATCAGTGCCGCAACTATCCATATCAGTGCCGCAACTTTCCATATCAGTGCCGCAACTGTCCATATCGGTGCCGCAACTGTCCATATCAGTGCCGCAACTGTCCATATCAGTGCCGCAACTGTCCATATCAGTGCCGCAAACTGTCCATATCGGTGCCGCAACTCCTCCATATCGGTGCCGAAACTGTCCATATCAGTGCCGCAACTGTCCATATCGGTGCCGCAACTGTCCATATCGGTGCCGCAACTGTCTCATATCGGTTGCCGCAACTGTCCATATCGGTGCCGCAACTGTCCATATCGGTGCCGCAACTGTCCCATATCAGTGCCGCAACTGTCCATATCGGTGCCGCAAGTGTCCATATCAGTGCCGCAACTGTCCATATCAGTGGCGCAACTGTCCATATCGGTGCCTCTACTGTCCATATCAGTGCCGCAACTGTCCATATCAGTGCCGCAACTGTCCATATCAGTGCCGCAAATCATCCTCAGACTGATACTCAAAAAGCATCCAGTACGAGGATAACTGTTCATATGAGTGCCGCAACTGTCCATATCAGTGCCGCAACTGTCCATATCGGTGCCGCAACTGTCCCATATCGGTGCCGCAACTGTCCATATCGGTGCCGCAACTGTCCATATCGGTGCCGCAACTGTCCCATATCAGTTGCCGCAACTATCCATATCGGTGCCGCAACTGTCCATATCGGTGCCGCAACTGTCCATATCGGTGCCGCAACTGTCCATATCAGTGCCGCAACTGTCCATATCGGTGCCGCAACTATCCATATCGGTGCCGCAACTGTCCATATCGGTGCCGCAACTGTCCCATATCGGTGCCGCAACTGTCCATATCGGTGCCGCAACTGTCCATATCAGTGCCGCAACTGTCCATATCGGTGCCGCAACTGTCCATATCGGTGCCGCAACTGTCCATATCGGTGCCGCAACTGTCCATATCAGTAGTGCCGCAACTGTCCATATCGGTGCCGCAACTGTCCATATCGGTGCCGCAACTGTCCATATCGGTGCCGCAACTGTCCATATCAGTGCCGCAACTGTCCATATCAGTGCCGCAACTGTCCATATCGGTGCCGCAACTGTCCATATCAGTGCCGCAACTCATCCTCAGACTGATACTCAAAAAGTATCAGTACGAGGATAACTGTTCATATGAGTGCCGCAACTGTCCATATCGGTGCCGCAACTGTCCATATCGGTGCCGCAAATGTCCATATCGGTGCCGCAACTATCCATATCGGTGCCGCAACTGTCCATATCGGTGCCGCAACTGTCCATATCGGTGCCGCAACTGTCCATATCGGTGCCGCAACTGTCCATATCGGTGCCGCAACTGTCCATATCGGTGCCGCAACTGTCCATATCAGTGCCGCAACTGTCCATATCGGTGCCGCAACTGTCCATATCGGTGCCGCAACTGTCCATATCGGTGCCGCAACTGTCCATATCAGTGCCGCAACTGTCCATATCGGTGCCGCAACTCATCCTCGGACCGATACTGCCCAAAAAGTATCGTAGAGGATAACTGTCCATATCGTGCCCGCAACTATCCATATCAGTGCCGCAACTGTCCATATCGGTGCCGCAACTGTCCATATCAGTGCCGCAATTCATTCTCAGACTGATACTCAAAAAGTATCAGTAAGAGAATAACTGTCCATATCGGTGCCGCAACTGTCCATATCGGTGCCGCAACTGTCCATATCGGTGCCGCAA
>JAKIJQ010000442.1:0-56955 GCA_023373905.1 Rhizoglyphus robini | reverse complement strand
TGTCGCCTTCGTTCATCAGAATTTGGGTGTTTAACGTTTTCGCATTAAGCGCCACTTCACCGGCAAACTTTGCATTTTCTATGGAAAATATTTCCCTGCATCCTGAACAGTTCTATATGTTGTGTGCGCATCTTCCGAATTCAACTCATGCTTCCGTGTTGGTCCCCAACATTGTCTACTCTTTCTATTCGTGGATTCCCTTTCTGAAAATGTCTACCTTGTCTTTTTGTCCAAATCAACAATAATCGTCAATTCGAATTTGGACTCACTCGTAACTCAGTTAAAAATGGTGTGAGTTGGCGCCAACCTTAGCTCGACTTGTTTGCATCTTGGCTGGAGTTAATTTTGTTTCCAAAGTGTGCCATATTTGGGATTACGATTTACTAGTTTGGACTCGCCCTCTAATGTAACTACGATAGAGATGACTAAATGGTTTAATCTGAATGCACAATCTGTTTCAAATAAACGCCTGTCACTCACTACAGGATCAAGTATTGCCATTCATTTGTGAACACTTTTATCATTAAATGCAGGTATGTTGACTGCCTCAGCAGGTAAGTTTGGGAGGTTCCAATATTTTAATTAATTGTTCATACGAAATAATGAAAAACTTATTCAGAAATTAGCTCATTTGACTGACGAGAATTGAGTTCGGCGAAATTGATTTGACAAAGTTTGATATCGCCTGTTTTGGCCTCAACAGCATTCGAATATTTTCTTTGGTGGATTTTGGTTTGTCAAGAGTATGGCTCCCCGTTAGTTTGTGATTTCTTAGAGGCTGGATGCCTTTCTGGTCAAGTTCTATCCACCATTTTCTAATATGTTCAAAAATTGACCAGAATTCGGTTGTTTGTGTTGTATAACTCTTTGACAAAGTTTGGAAATTTGCTCAAACCCACGGATCCTATTCACCGAATTTGCGTTCGTTCAATTCGGGTTTGGGTGATTATGAGTTGGTGGTTGGATGGTGTTGGCTGAACTAATATCATAATTTTCTATTTCTTATCAATTGATTTTGTACATTTATGAATAAATATTTTCTTATGACTTTTGTACTTTGCTTAAAATGATTATATTACACATACTTTCTGAGTTTTTGGGCTGGATTTTTTTATTTCTCAGTAGAGGTCAAGTAAGATGATGCACGTGTGCATTGCACACCTGGACGGCAGTTTTGCATTTTCTGCTGATTTGAAGAATATTTTAGTTTAACTATAATACATAAAACGCACATCCAACAAACTTTTGTACTTTGTCTTTTAGTGAAATCATCCTAATCTTGTGTTTAACTGCTTTATTCTCAAACACGTGTGTTAGTCTATTTAGTTTTTTGATTGTGTCGGGCAACAAACATTTGTGAATTCAAATCCTCAAATCTTTTCGGTAAGTTTGGAACTAAAGTTCTGTTTAATTACGATCAATTATCTTACAGATCCACCAAACTAATATACCACAATATGGATTCTTATGCTGAACAGTCGAATCACTCGATTGTGAAAAATCAATCAGAAATTCGTGTAAACTTGAACACATTGCCCACCGAAATGTTTTTTATCCATTCTGACTAGAGTATCATTGTATTTTAATGAATAAATCTTTGTTTTTGTACCAGATTTTTTTATTTTTGTATAAATTCTCTCAAAAATATAAGCAATTAAATTGTCCAATCCAAGTTTATTTTAAATTAAAATTCAATTCAATTAAAATGTCTTTTGCACATTTGTGAACTAATGAGTTGAAATAGTCTTCGAGCGCACCGCACACAGCTGTCAGTTGTTTGGCTGGCGATTTCTGTTTCGCTCGTGTTTTGGTGCTGCTTTGTTTGTCGTTCGATCGTTCACTATTTTCTTTTTGCATTTTCTTGCCCAAACTTTGAGATTTCAAATCTCAAATCTGTTGGTAAGTGAACCAAAGTCGTGTTTATCGATGTATGACTATTTCGAATGAAGGGGCCACCAAAATGGATGCTCTCAAGTCGAATCAGCCACTCGTGGAGGCCTTGGCACAACTCGATCTCGGTGGACAATCATCATCACAAGGTGCCATCATCATCAGCACGGATGCCTTCACCAAACTGCCGAACGAAATGTTACGAGCTATTTTTGGCAAAGCCCGTCACTTGATACGACTCAGATTGGTGAACAAAAGGTGGAAGGTGGTGATTGAGGATATTTTGAGGGACAAGAAGGGCTTGGCGATTATGCAATGTTCATCATACAAAGACACTCTTTTGGAATTAGCGAACCGATCTAATGGACAATTGAACAAAGATTTTGTCTTTTTACGGATGAAATTCAATCTACTCTACTTTTATTCACTTAATCCTAATGTATTGCCATTCGTTTGCGAGTACTTTACCTCATTGCAAATGTTGCGTTTTGACTGTACTTGCAAGGTAAGTGTTTCTGTTTTAATGTGTATCATTAATTGTTCATTTATTAGCTCACCACCAACATGCTCCAACACTTGTCTCAGTTGACTCATTTGACTGAGTTACGACTTTTGTTCGTTCGTATTGAAATTGCCGCTCTTGATGTCGCCAATCTGGTGCCACTGCGCAACATTCGAACCTTTTCTTTGGTGGATTTTAAGTTTATGACTTGTCTACAAGAGTATCGCTTTACTTTACCACCAAATTTCGATGGTCACCAATTTAGTCGAACTTTTTCGACTATTTTTCCCAATGTTGAAAATTTGACCGTCAAAAGTCGCTATTATCCACTGCTTGAAAATTTACTCGAACCACATGTGAACCTGTTTGTCAATTTGCGTTCACACGATTTTGGGTTGGCTGATCTGATCGATCGTTTGGTGGAATTTGGTAGATTTGGATATTTGTTCTAGAATATATTCAGTACCTCACTAACGAATCTTTAAATGTCTACACAAATCTAATTACCCCATTATTGATGTATATTGAATAATAAATCTACTTTTTTTAAATCAGACTGTTTTTTGTTAGATCTGTTGAGTCTCCTACAATTTGCATCAAATTGTGTGTGTTTCTTACTTGCCGTCATTTTATATTTTCTAGTCTAGAGTCTAGACCAGTGGTCATCAACCTTTTCTGAACGGGGCACCCCTGCATTTGTTGAGTTTATGTATGTTTAATAAATATTTTTCAGATTCCTAATCAACTTTTATATATTTTTATACGATTTAAAACACATTTGAACTGTTTTCAATCTCTATTTTTTAAAATTTAAAATTTAAAATTTATTATGGTTTGTAACATTTATGGCAAAATTTACAAATGCATAATAATAGTAATTGTGCTAAAATCTTGAGAATCTTAAAAACACTACTGAATTTGTAAATTTTGAGTATTCTTTAGATTTCAGAATTAAAAATACTGTTAGAAACAATCTTGACATCCTAATATCCTAAACTTAATATTTGCATGTAAAATTATTTGACATGATTTCTTGATTTTCAACGATTTGCCAACTTGAATCAGTTTTGATGTTCTGGAATAAATCTAAAAATACTTGGACAACCCTGATAAATTTTGTAGGTTTCCTACACATGTTCAGAAATATTAGACGACATTTTTAGTAAGCTTTAATTCAATAGAAGTTTAAAAATAAAAATATTTCTAAATTTGACTTGGAAATTCATTTTCCGGTTTATAATCAGAATATATTTTCGAATTGGACTGCCCAAAACAAAAACAATACACCAGATTGTAAATTATTTACAAAAAATGTAAAACAATTTAAGACATATTTTAAAAAGTGGAAGTTATCATATCTTGATTGCCAAATGTACTCAAAATTATCTTATATTTGTTACAAACATCGAAAATAATTGAGTAAAGGTGACCAGTTATTGTTGTGCAATTATAATTTTTTCATAATTACATATAAAAGCCTAAAACTACATATTCAAAGTAAAAAGACTAATATTATTATTCAAAGTTCACAAATATTCGCAGAATATTCTGAGTTATTTTGAATCTGTAACCATTGATTAAAACTAATTTTTAAATTCCAAACGAAAAAGTGAAAATACTTAAAAACTTTTGTCATAATTCAAAAAAAACATTTTAAATGTTAAAACAAATTAATTAATTCAATTAAAGATTCATTTATTCGGTGTGCCAAGAGGGGTGCCCAGGGGTGCCGCGAGTTGACAAGGGTGCCTCCGGGCACCCGGTTGAGACCACTGGTCCAGACCGTCTAGACTCGAACTGAATTCAACAAACAATGCTTTTTGTCCATTTGTCCCACTACTATCTTTTTTCTGCTAATAAACGACATGAACTGTCAAAAAGTGTCCAGTCAGGTCAAGAGTTTCGACAATCTGGATTTGTTTACCACAATTGAATGAGTTGATTGATATTTAAATCACAGTAAATTTGATTTATCTGCTCATGACTTTCCACCACGCGATCTTTTTCTAACTTTAGAACTCATAAAAATGCACATAATAATGATCATTTTTATTTACAAATTGTATTTAATAGATTGTAAAGTATGTCGATCACTATTCTTTGACGATTAACGTTTTTATCTGTTTGTTGTCACCAAATAATTAAGTCAAGTTTAGACATTTTTTCAAATGTACACAATTTGAAAGTGATTTGAATCATTTTGCCATTTAGTGGGAATTCAACCTACTTTTGAACATAGTGTGAGTGTGGCTACATTTCCTGTTGAGATGTTTGCAGACATACGAGCTATCTAGGTGATGACTTTTTATTCTGCTTCTTCGATGACTGTCCACGGACTCCTTGACCCAGTGCTCAGATCCACCACTGTCAGATTGCCCATTTCCTGTTCAGCGAATTTAGCCTCATCGTCATCTTTCTCAATGATGAAACAGAGCGGCGAAAGTTCTTTGTGGAAATCTTGTCCCCAGTGGCGGTTGCCAGACAAGGGAAGTGGCGTAGTCCCATCTGCGCCCAGAAACTGGCGAACGTCGAGATCGGCCGGGCGGCACAACGACTGCAGAGCACAGTCCACGAAGCGGTTTTCGCTTGACGGGCAAATTGATTTCGCTGTACTTCGATGGGAAGATGAGGATGCAGGTTCGGGGTGAGTTAGGTGATTCCAGGACAAGATTTTGGAAGACGACTTCCATCGTGAAACAAAGTGTCAGAATCGAGACCATACTCAGAACTCAGTGATGATTGCCTGCAAAATGCAGCCAATGGTGAGCTTTCGACATGAACATTGGGATGAAACAATCTAACTTCATTTCTACACTTCAAGTCTGAGAGTCTGAATTTCGTGAGAATCATTCCGAAACACCAGTTCAAATCGTTATAACGTTACGTGAATATGCCGGTGGTCGCCGAGGACCAATCTCCACTTAGTACGCCTGTAGAAGAAAAGAACACATTACACCAAATAAAAACCATCAAACAATCAATCCAGTCCTTACCTTTGGCGACCTCCATCTCCTTGAGAGCATCGACTGATTTGGCTCGTCTGATCAGTTCAAACACGAAGGTCATTCAGCGAAAGCATAGTCTGTAAACAACAAACACACAAAAGAGTAAGCACACAAACAAGTCATATGCAATAGTGGTAAAGCAATACACTGCAGATTGACTTTTAAAGATGTATTGCTAAAATTGCTCAAATATACAAAGTGACATAAAGCATCTGAGGATTTTATAAATATTGTCATTGATTGTCTACGCAATCCAATGCGCATTAATGATCATTTTAATAATTAATCACAAATAAATTTTTCAAATGTCATATCGTAAATTATTTTACCAATTCATTCGAGCGTTCGGTACGATTGAATTTAATTAAAAATCACCTGCATTTTTCAGAACTATGATGAAATAGTCTACGAGGCGCACCCCTCACAGCTAATCAGTTGTTGCTGTGTCGTTGTTTACTGGCCTGTTTATGTTTTGGTGCTGCTGCTTTCATTGTCGTTCTCTATTTTCTTTTTGCATTTTGCCCAAACTTTTGAGGATTTCCAAATCTCAATCTGTTGTGTAAGAACCAAAGTCGTGGTTTATCGATGTATGACATCTTCGATTACATGAAAGGTACACCAAAATGGATGCTCTCAAGTCGAATCAGCCACTGTCGATGGTATTTGGCTCAACTCCCGGGATTCTCGGTGGACAATCATCATCACAAGGTGCCATCATCATCAGCACGGATGCCTTCACCAAACTGCCGAATGAAATGTTGTGCGAGCTATTTTTGGCCAAAGTAACACCGCTTGATACGACTCAGATTGAGTGAACAAGCGGTGGAAGGTGGTGATTAAAGACATTTTGAGGACAAGAAGGGACTGGTGATCTATGAAAGTTCATCATACAAAGACACTCTTTTGGAATTGTCGAATCGGCCCAATGGACAATTGAACAAAGATTTTGTCTTTTTACGGATGAAATTCAATCTATTCTTACGCTTTTATTCACTTAATCCAAATGTATTGCCATTCATTTGCAGTATTTTTCCTCGTTGCAAATTTTGCGTTTTTGACTGTACTTGCATAGTAAGATTGATTCTACCTCAATGTGTATCATTAATTGTCCCATTTATTAGCTCCACCACCAACATGCTCCAACACTTGTCTCAATCTGACTCACCTGACTGAGTTGACGAATTTTGTTCATTCGTATTGAAATGGCCGCTCTTGATGTCGCCAATCTGGTACCACTGCACAACGTTCGAACCTTCTCTTTGGTGGATTTTAAGTTTCTCACTCGTCTACAAGAGAATTATCGTCTTACTTTACCACCAAAATTTCGATGGTCACCAATTTGAGTCGAACCTTTCGACTATTTTCCCAATGTTGAAAATTTGACCGTCAAAGTCGCGATTATCCGATGCTTGGAAATAGTACTCGAACCACATGTTGAACTTGTTTGTCAATGTGCGTTCACGATTTTGGCCTGACTGATCCGATAGATCGTTTGGTGGAATAAGTTCGAGGACATGATCATCTTCAGTACATCACTAACGAATCCTTGAATGTCTACACAAATACAATTCCCCATTTACTGATGTATATTGAATAATAAATCTACCCCTTTTTTTAAATCAGACTTTGATTCTTTTTTGTTAAATTTGTTGAGGCTTGTTTTGTCTCCGACAATATTCATTGAATTGTGTGTGTGTGTGTAGCTTTTGGCCATTATATATTTTCTAGCCTAGACCGTCTAGACTTGAACTGAATTCAACAAGCAATGCTTTCTGTCCAGTTGTCTAGATTTACGTCACTTTTGCAGTTTACGCGTTCTACTTTTCTCGGAAAAGCTTTTTTGCTTTCCACTTCATTTTGCCAATTGGCTATTGCGTGAAAGTTTGTGTGAAGGGTGCCTCTTGAATGTGCAGAGAAAGAAACACTTTATTAATAAAACAAGTGTGACTGTCCACATCTTCGTGGGATGCCAAAGAGAACAGCGTACATGTCAATCCGTAAGCCCAATTGCAGGTTAAACAGATAGATTCATCTAGGTTCAACAATATCACTCGTGTGAAGTATAACAAATAATAAAGATTATGATGAGTATGTATATAGAGTATATGCAGTATCAAATATATGAATATGTAAATGACTATATTGTAAGTTTGATGATGAGTTAGTTTCTTTGTGGTCGTAGTGCAAGTGGTGAGTAGATATGGTTATGTACAAGTTGTAAAACACCCTAGTCAAGGTGGCCCGAATGGCGACAAGTGTTTGTCGTCTTATGTCTCACTGCGTCTAGACAAAAGGTCAACTAACATTTTCCTCTTCCACTGAGGTTCAACTCTCCCTCGTCTTGATACAGAGTGGAAAGTGTAGAGCATATAAAAGAGTGGGACAACTCTCGAGAGCTCTGTTCATTTGGCAGTTACACTTTCTCTAGATTGGTCGCTTCTTTTTGTTGAACATTTTCGCATTGATTTTGTTTTCTATTTTTACATCGCTTCATTTAGTGTTTTAAATTTTGTACTTCTTCTTCACGAATGATCTCCACACATTTTGATCTCTTCACAATTAGTAAGTCACTTTATCTTATAACTCAATAACTCAAACTCTTAATCTTACGTATATCTTACGTATATCTTTGCAGTGAGTGAATCTGTTTGTGTCATGTCTGACTTTTGTTGGAATCGGTCGCAACTCAACCCCATCTTTATGTCTTCTATTTGGTGTCAATTTGAACTTTTTTGATCGAAACTTTGATTTTGATTGTAAGTCATTCTTTACTCACCATATTTTCTCTCATAATCACGTCTATCATTGTAGATCTAGTCATGAATCTTGGAACTCTGTCTTTACGTTTTTGGTCGACTAAATCTCAGCAACATTCAATTTCATCAGTTTGCATCGTTTTCTGACTCGCTTTCCTGTCTCAATCACTCAAATCTTCGATTCTTTCAACCGACTATTTTTCACTTTCATCAATCTAATGTAATTTGTTAATCAAATTCCCGAGGGTGAGTTTGTTCCAAAATAATGTTTCCTTAAAATTATTTCTCCTTGTCTAAACACACAATTTCACCCACTTACAAATCGTATTCATTCTCTTTTTTACTTTCATTACATTTCACATTACAACATGGTTTGAATCGCACATATGCATATTCATGTTTGCGATTCAAACTATCTTGAAATCAATTAAATGTTCATGATTCTTTCGCTTTTAAGACAAAATTGTGTTGCTTTCTGTGTGATTTGAAATTGATTTTCAATTGAAACAAATTGAGCATCTTTCAATATTGACAACTAACAGAAATTTCTTGACTCTTTTTGTCGATTGAACGATTCTCAATTTGTTTCTTTTATTGAAATGCAGTACTCGAATTTTGCTCAATTTCAAAATGTAATAATCATCAGCACTGATCGTCCATCATCAGTAGGGTTCTGGGGTACTTGTGCTCTGAGAAAGTTGTAACTCTACAAACTTGTGCCCCAAATTTCTCATCCACAATTCAACACAACTCTGTGTCCACTAGAGATTGCTTTTATCTCTTATTTTTGTATCAACAGAAAGCAATTTCCACTATTCTTCCCAAATGGTAATCTGTCGTTTGAATTTGTATGACAAATAGACTTTTGTTGGTAAGTTGGTGAAAGTTGCTTTGTGTTGATTGGAAAAAAATATATAAAGATAAAGATAAATACAATCTCTGTTGTTACTGATGATGGACGATGATTGGCGAAGGATTACTCGTAAATTATTGAAATTTGAAATTGTGAGCATTCAAATTGTGACTTGAGCCAGTTTGTCCACAGACTCACATCTGTCGCTTCTTTAAAACGAAAAGTAAAGTTTGTAACATTCTCACACATTCACAACGATTGTTCACTTTGTTTCTTTTCATTTTAGAGAAGCAAGAGATTTGAGAACTGTGGATTTTGAATTGTGTTGAGTCAGAATTTGTGATTGACAAATTTGCTTTGATTGATTAGGTTGATTAGATTTGTGAATTAGAATTGAATTCTCAGTTTTCTTTGTTTCATATTTGACATTACACATTAAAACAAACATTATCAAACTTTTTTGCACACATTTCTTTCCCTTTCTATTTGTTTTCACAATACTTTATGAACAACTCAAATTGAGTCTCAACCAACGGGCATCGATACATTTTTGAACGATTGAGTAAACATTTGTTTTTGTATTTTATTGTTTTGTAATATCGTTGTGCTTTTTGAATAAATTAATTAAAAAGATTTAATCATGCAATTTAATTGGAATTATAAAGATAAACAGTAAATCTCTCTGTTGTGCTTACAAATATGTGACAAAAAGATTGACTCGATTAGAGGTGACTCGAATCGTTTATACCAATTTGGTCTATTTCATTGCATTCTTCATCTTCTTCTCTTGATATCGCGACTATAGTTTTAAATTTAGAGATGATAACGTCCTTTGGAATATCCAGCAAATCTAATCCATCAAACGCATAATCGGGTGCCAAACCAAACCAAAATCATACGAGCGCAAATTGACGAAAAGATTCACATGACATTCGAGTAAAGTGCCAAGCTCAGGTTTAGTGCGGCTGTAGATGTTCAATTGTTGGACATTTGGAAAATTAGTGCTCAATATTTGACAAAAATGTCGAACCATCTCATCTGAAAAATTTTTGGCATCATCAAAACAAAAATCCACCAAAGACAGCTTTCGTATGTTGGGGAGTGGAGCCAGATTTGCACTATTCAAAGGAGGCAGGTAAATTCTCGCTCCATCAACTTGCATCTCAGTCAAATGAGCCAATCGGGCAAAGAGTTTGGTTTGGCCAAAAAGCATGTCATAAGGATACTAAAGGATTAAAAACATTAACTTATTTACTATATTAATGTTAGTGCATGAAACTTACCCCACAATTAGAAGGCACATCGACATACAACACTCGCAATGCGGTGAAATGTTCACAAATGAATTCCATAGTACCACAACTTTCGATTCGCAAACTCAAACGAACAAGATGTGAAATGAGTTGGGCATTGAGTTGTTGCCATTTAGTGATTTCAAAGGTTTGAACATTGCTGAAGCAAGTTGCTAAACTCGTTAGTCTAGAATGCTCATTCAAATATGGCAAAATTGTATAAACAATAGACGGCAAATTCGATACAGAAAGATGTTGAATCCGTGCCAATGTTGGTGCGAGTTGACTCACTGGAAATGTAGATCCCAAACTGAGTTGCCGCAGATTGGTCAATTGGTTGATTAGAACACACAAATCGGGTGATGGGAGTCGTCGAAGAGATAGAGTGGTTAAGGTGGGTGACCACTGTCTGAGCATTGAGCTGAGTTCAGGGAGTGAACATTGAAAATCCACATCGACAAAGAATTTTTCAATGCGAGGAAATAGTTCCGCAAGAAGAGTACAAAGTTGAGCCGACAGATCAACTGCCATCGATTGTCGTGAAATGTATGGCAGTCGAATGAGCACCAACTCATTTGGACACAATTTGAGTTGTCCAGTGAAACGTTTCAACAATTCTGTGTAATGGTTTCGGTTCCAATCAGTCCACACAATCAATAAGCTGGTCTTGTTCCGACAAATGTCCTCACTAATCGACTTCCACCCAGTGGACACTGATCTGAGTGGAATCAAGTGATGTGCTGGCACTCGGTGAAGAATGGCTCGTAACATTTCGGGTGGCAATCTACTGATAGTGCCTTGTGTGGATTGGTTGAATTGATCATTTGAGGTTGTCGACGTGACAGCATCCATGTTGTTGTTATGTTTTTGTCTGCAATTCAAAACCAACCAGCTTCGAAGTGAACAAATTTGTTTAAGTTATGAAATAAGAGCTCGATTCGTGATAGAAAACGGTCAAAACAGCATCAAAACACGCGAGCGAGTGGGCCAATTGTCATCATCACAACAGTAGCAATTGCTGCAATATGAGCTACCCTTCAGTGAAGGGCCTTCACAAAGCGAACGTTAACTGTGTTGGAGAAGCAAAGCCACAGTTGCATATTGCTCTGTCTCGATGTTGTGGTCATAATTTGCTCACTGTCTCGTGTGTTTTGGTTGTTTTCTATTTTCTGTTTTCGAGCTCTGCTTTTTTAACATTTTGATCCATACTTTTTTGTGTGTTCTTGTTCACATCGAAGCTTCACATCGTAAGTTCTAGATCGTATAATTTATGTTTATTTATGTATGATCTTTTGAATTACAGGCCAAAATATCACAATAACAAAATGGATTCTGGCAGGTCAACTGCCTCAGCTCAACTCAACCAATCAACACGTTCCATCAGTAGATTGCCACCCGAAATGTTGCGATCCATTCTTTACCGAGTGCCAGCACATCACTTGATTCCACTCAGATCACTGTCCAGCGGGTGGGAGTCGGAGATTGAGGACATTTGTAGGTACAAAATCAGCTTATTGATTGTGCGGACTGACTGGAACAGAAACAATCCAGAACAGAATTGTTGAAACGATTCACTGGACAACTAAAATTGTACCCGAATGAGTTGGTGCTCATTCGACTGCCATTCATTTCACCACAATCAAATAAAATTCGTCTGTCTTCAACTTTGTACTCTTCTAACGGAACTATTTCTTCATATTGAGAAACTTTTAATCTATTCTGAATTTCAATATTCAGCCGCTGAATTCAGCTCAATGCTCAGACAGTGGTCACCTACCTTGACAACACTATCCCTTCGTAAACTCCCATCAGACGATTTGTGTGTCCAAATCAACCAAATGACCAATCTGCGCCAACTCAATTTGGGATCTACATTTCCAGTGAGTCATGAGTTGCAACTCGCACCAACACTGGCCCGAGTTCCAAATCTTTCTGTGTGTAATTTACCTAAAAACAAAAGCCCGAGTTTGTGTGACTACGTTAGAAACTCACAAAATACAGTTTAAATTAAATTTTTATTTTTAATAAATAAAATTAACAAAATTAATTATTACAAATTTTCATAATTCCATCTTTAATATCACGAAATAGAATATAAATGAAAAGTAAATCAATAAATAAACACGTTAAAACTACTAAAATCGAAATTTCGTGTGAATTTTGCGCGTTTGAATTTGAATTGTAGTTCCAATTTTGACTTGTATTTAGAAGGAAAACATTTGAGTTGTTTTTTGACAATTATTTTATAACAAAAATCTGCCACATTTTCGGTGCAATAATTTGGTCGATTCATTTTTTTATGCATATTATTTTTTGTCTTGTGCTTGCAATTGTTGTAATATATCAAGATGTCAGTAAACAAGAAGTAAAATCATAGTCGAAACAGAAAAGATTTATTCAGAAATATACAAATATTTGTAATTAGATTTGTGTAACCAATCTATTCATCGTCTTAGTAGTCCAGCAAACGATCAATCGGATCGTTCAAACTGAAATCGTGTGACCGCAAATTGGTGAAAAGCTTCACATGTGACTCTAGTGAATGTTCAAGCATTATATAAAACCTGCTTTTGATGGTCAATTTGTTCACATTGGGAAAGATGGTGGAGAGAACACGGCAAAAGCGGTAGGCATACAAATTTCCTGGTTCAAAAGTAAAATCGACAAATGATAAAATTCGAATGTTGGACAGTGGGCGAAGTTTGGCGAGATCAAAGTTGGCCAAGTCAATTACAAAGGAATCGAATCGCAATTCGGTGAGATGCGTCAATCGAGCCAAGTGTTCAATCGTGTCGGTGGTGAACTATAAATGAACAATTAGTCAACTGATGCAAATACAAACACACAACACTAACCTTGAAAGGACTACGGAAATCATCACTTTTATTAATAGTTTTAATTCGTAGCATTTGCAATGATGAAAAATGTTTGCAAATGAACCAGAATACTTGAGGATCCATTGTTACAAAACTAAAACCCTCGAGAGTCGAAGCAAATTGAGCATTACGCCAGTTGATGATCTCGTCAATGCTCAAACTCGGGCTAGGGAGTCCCAAACTAGTCAATTTGGGCCCCAACAATCGCACAATGCTGGCTTTGAGATGGACAATCAATTCATAGCCTGAGAAAGAAAAATGTTCAACTTGATTCAGAGTTCGGGCCAGTTGGGCAGCAATTTCAGGATCAAATTTGTCCAAATGAAGGCGTTTCAGATTGGGTAAATTGTTGATTTGGTCGCAGAGAATGTCATCAATTTGATTAGGCAAAGACAGAGCAGTCAAAGTTGAAGACCACTGTTGAAGCATCAAAATAAATTCAGGAGATGAATACGAAAATTCCACATTGGTGAAGAATTGTTCAATTTGTGGAAAGAAATTTGACAGAATTGTGCACAGATTTGCAGACAATTTACTTCCGATTTGATTAGATTTCAGTAGAATAAAGACAACATTGTGGCTCAATTTGAGATGACCGTTGAATGAATTCGACAATTCCGAAATACATCTATAGTCGTTGTGCCCAAATTTCCAAACCACCAAGCTCTTTTTGTCTCGACAAACGTTCTCAATAATAAATTTCCACTTTTTGTTTACAGATCGAAATCGAATGACACGATGTAATTGCATTCTGTTCAGAATGGCCCGCAACATTTCATTGGGTAAATCACTGATGCTACGTCGGAATTGCTCACTAATGTTAGGTTGGGTTGAGACTTTCTTGGGAGAGTGATTTGATTTGGCAGTACGTGAACGTGTAATTCGTGAATTCATGTTGTTGTTTGGTCTGTAAGGTATAAATAACATAAAAATTACTCACCAATGATTTAAATCGAACTCTAACTCACCAATAGAATGTAATCGTAACAGTCAAAAAGAATCTTTCAAAAGGCAAAAAGCAAAAGGACAGATCAGCTGTGGGCAAATGGAAAGTAGAAAAGGGCAAACTCAAAACAAAGATACCTTTTTTCACATGCATGCACGAAAATTTGTCGTGACTCGTCGATGGCACACTAAAGGGAGGTAGTGGTTCAACAGAACCTTGTTCAACTAGACTCGACTATACCAGCCACACTGTAACCACTGCACTTTGACGTACCACTAGAAATTATCGTGTAAAAGATAGCGGGCACAGCCAAGGTAACACCAAAGCCTTAGCCTTATTAAAAACTAAGTAGCTACTTGTTGCCATGTTGAAGTTATACTTAACTGTGCCTTTGCTTCTCCAACACAGTTAACGTTCGCTACTTGTAGAGACGGCTCATAGCTACAACCCTGGTTTATTGTCTGCTTTTGTGGTGATTGTGGGCCACTCGCGTGTTTTTATGGTGTTTTGACTGTTTTCTATCTCGAATCAAGCTCTCTTTTGACTTTTTGAACTAAACTTTTGTGTTTTTGTTCACTTCTAAGCTGTTTGGTAAGTACTCAAACATATGTGGCTATTTATGTTAGATCCTTTGAATTATAGACTAAAACATCATGGATTCTGTCACTTTGACCGCCTCAGCTCAAAGCCAATCAACACAAGGTACCTCCATCAGTAAACTGCCACCCGAAATGTTTCGAACCATTCTTCAGAGAGTGCCAGCACGCCACTTGATTCGACTCAGATCAGTGTCCACTGGATGGATGTCAGAGATTGTGGACATTTGTCGGGACAAAATCAGCTTATTGATTGTGCGGACAGACTGGAACAGAAACAATTACACAGAATTGTTGAAACGATTCACTGGACAACTCAAATTGTACCCGAATGAGCTGGTGCTCATTCGACTGCCTTTCATTTCACCAGAATCAGAGGAAATTTGTCTGTCTGCTCAACTTTGTACTCTTCTATCGGAACTATTTCCTCATATCGCGAAACTCTTGATCTATTCTGAATTTCAATATTCCACCAACGAATTCGCCTCAATGCTTAGACAGTGGTCACCTACCTTGACAACTCTATCCCTTCGTAAACTCCCATCAGACGATTTGTGTGTCCAAATCAATCAAATGACCAATCTGCGCCAACTCAATTTGGGATCTACATTTCCAGTGAGTCAACTCGCACCAACACTGGCACGAGTACAACATCTTTCTGTGTGCAACTTACCTTATTACAAATTTATTGATAATATTATGTCGCATCTGAATGAGGGCTCACAACTGACGAGTTTAGAAATATTTTTCTTAAATGTTCGACTTTGCGAGTTGACCAAATGGCACCGACTGAATGCTCAGGCCATTTCACGACTTACTAGTTTGAGTTTGAGATCTTTAGATTTTATAGTTCTGACATTTATTTGTGAACATTTCTCTGCATTGAAAGTGTTACATATTACTGTTGATGTGCATGCGGATGGTGGGGTAAGTTATTACTTACTTATATTCAATATAGTCAATGCTAATGACCTTTCCCTGTAGTTAACGTACGAAACGCTTTTTGCCAACTCAAGATATTTGGCTCAATTGACTCATTTGACTGAGTTTCGAATTGATGGGCCCTCAAGGTACAACTCTAAAGCCATATTTAGGCCTAAATACTATGTAATACCACTCTGCAACATTCGAATTTTGTCTTTGGTGAATTTTCGTTTTGATCCTAGAAATTTGTCAGAGGCTGTATCCATATTTTGTCGAAATTTGTGCGCTATTTTTCCAAATGGCGAAAAGTTGAGTCTCTACAGTCGCTTTTATCCTGATTTAGGCAGTTTACTCGAACCTCATTTGAATCTTTTTGGCTATTTGTGCTCGTTTGATTTCAATGAACCGACTTTTCCTTTGATGGACTGAGTTACATTTGTATTGTATACATTTTACATTTATTTTTATGCAAACAATTAATTAAAATTTCCAGGAAATTTTTATCAATTCAAATGAATACAGTGGATTAGATTGGTTTATTAGCCAGCTCGAATCCAAATGCCATTTTCAAATTGAAAATTTCAATAAATTGAACTTCATCTTGATCATTGTGCTTGTACATTTGTTAGCATTACGTAACTTTTACATTCATTTGCAGATAGGTATTTATAAAATTTAAAGTCAAAAGCTGCAGCATTTATTTTCAAATGTCAGACGAAGAAGTGCGTCCCAAAAATATGGCAATGCAAATTTGGGATTCGAACTAAGCTAAATTACTAATCAAATCTATGCAAATCTATGATTTAATTAGATGAAAATTTCCAGGGAATTGTTTTAACAAATTGTCTATATTGTAGAGGTCGCTTGACTGATGGTGAATGCTAAACCAAAGTACTTTATGAAATTGAAAGTTGCCAATGCAAACTAATTCATAAATAACACATACAATCACTTTAATTCATGATGAAATACAATTTATTGAAATTAATTAAAAAAATAAAAATATGATAATTTTAAAGTTTGTTATGTAAGTAGGTAATTTTCAGGACATTTGCAATAGACCAAACACAAATCTTGACAAAATGAACGATAAAAAGATCTCCTTGAGCTATCTTTCCATCTCATCATGTCAGTCCATCAAACGCATAATCGGGTGCTCCAAACCAAAATCATACGAACGCAAATTTCCAAAAAGATTCACATGACGTTCGAGTTCATGTCCAAGTTCAGGCTTGAAGCGACTGTAAAGATTCAATTTTTCGACATTTGGAAAAATGTTGCACAAAAATTGGCAAAACTGTTGCGCCTTCTCTGGCAAATTGTCGCACTCAAAACGGAAATCCCTCAAAGACAGTACTCGAAGGTTGGGCAGGGGAACCAGATTTGCACTGTCGAAAGAAGGCAGGTAATGTATTCCATCAACTCGCAACTCAGTCAACTGAGCCAATCGAACCAAATGTTTGGTGTTTTTAAAAACAATATCAAACGGCTACGGTTTGAAGAGAATTAATTAATTTATTATTATGTAGAATGTATGAAACTTACCCAACGATAAAAGGTCACATCAAAATGTAGCATTTGCAATGAAGAGAAGTGCTCACAAATGAATGCAGGAATTGAAGAGTCAATGATTCCTAAACTCAAACGAGTAAGCCGTGAAATGAACTGACCATTCAGTTGGTGCCAATTTTGCAACTCCTCCCACTCCACTCGGTCAGAGCTTATTTCTAAACTTGTCAGTGGTGATTGCTCGTCCAAATCTTCCAAAATGTCTTCAATCAAAGAAGAACGATTCCACGCAGAAAGATGCTGAACTCGGTTCAACGTTGGGGCGAGTTCACTCACAAACTCGTCTAAATTCCATCCCAAATTGACTTGTCGCAGACTGGTCATTTGGTTGATTTGAACACACAGATCGGGGTGATGGGAGTCTTCGAAAGGACAGAGTTGTCAGGGTGGGTGTCCACTGTCGGAGCATTGAACTGAATTCGTTGGCGGAATATTTAAATAAACAATAGATTAAGAATTTCTCAATGTGAGGAAATAGTTCCGCAAGAAGAGTGCAAAGTTGAGCAGACAAATAAATTTCATGCGAATATCGTGAAGTGTATGGCCGTTGAATGATCACCGTCTCATTGGGACACAATTTGAGTAGTCCATTGAAGTGCTTCAATAAATCTGTGAAATGACTTCCATTCAAGTTAGTTTTCATAATCAATAAGCAGGTCTTGTTCCGACAAATGTCCTCACTGATAGACTTCCATCCGTTGGACACTGATCTGAGTCGAATCAAGTGATGTGCTGGCACTCGGCGAAGAATGGCTCGAAACATTTCGGGTGGCAATCTACTGATGGAGGTACCTTGTGTGGATTGGTTTTGAGTTGAGGCGGTCAAAGTGGCCGAATCCATGATGTTTTGATGTTTTTGGCCTGTAATTCAAAAACATCCTACATAAATAAACAAAAATGATATGATTGGGCACTTACCAACCAGCTACGAGATGAGCAAGATCACAAAAGTTTGGTTCAAAAAGTCAAAAGAGAGCTCGATTCGAGATTGAAAACAGTCAAAACAGCATCAAAACAAGCGAGCGACTGTACCAATCATCACAACAGCAAAACAACTGAACCGAGGGATGGCAGTTAGAGCCGACTCTACACAAGCGAACGTTAACTGTTGGATGAAGCAGGCACAGTTGAGTATATCAACATAGCAACAAGTAGTAGGTGCAGTACTAGCTGCTTTGATTATAAATTATATTATAAATAGTTGTAGCAGCTAATGAAAGTAAAAGTTCACGCAATGCAAACAAAATTCTGTAAATTCAAATTGATGAAACAATTGATGCGCATAATGATCATGATGAAAGGCAATTTATTGAAAAAATACCTGTTTGGGTTAGATCATGTTAATCAACTAATCCAATGTGTTTATAAATTCATTTGAATTATTAGGCGTTCTCATAAGTAGTGACATCTAGTTTAGGACATTTTAATAGGAAAAACTAGTCAAGATTTTTGTGGCAAGTAATAGTAAAAATTTTGATAAAAATTTACATTAATTGATTGTTTTTCATAAATAAATAAATACACCATAAAAATCAAAATCAAAATTAACAGTCGGTTCATTGAAATCAAATTCCAACGAACTAAATTAACTAAAAGATTCACATGAGGTTCGAGTAAGTTCTCTAAATTAGAATAAAAGTGACTGTTGAGATTTAATTTTTCTCCATTTGGGCAAATGTAATGTTTTATTTCTCAATCAATTTATTGGAATAATCAATAAACAGAGAGTTGAATACAACTACCCTCAGGTAGCTTGAACAGAATCCCTTTGGGTGGACCCATTCTTTGACTACAATTTATACAATTCAAAAAATGTTGTCCACTGGATTAGCCATCTCACTGCGATTCTCAGTCCATCAAACGCTTAATCGGATCGTTCGAACCAAAATTATACGAACGCAAATTGGCGAAAAGATTCACATGACGTTCGAGTAAATGTCCAAGCTCAGGTTTAAAGCGGCTGTAAATGTTCAATTGTTCAACATTTGGAAAATTAGTGCTCAATATTTGACAAAACTGGTGCACCTTCTCTTCCAAATTGTCGTAGTCAAAACTAAAATCCACAATTGACAATATTCGAATGTTGTGCACTGGAGTCAAATTTTCAAGATCACCATGCGACATGTAAATTGACGATGCATCAATTCGCAACTCTGTCAAATGAGCCATTCGAGCAAAGTGTTTGGTGTTGCCAAAAAGCATGTCGTGGGGATACTAAAATAAAGATGAAGATTGTTAAAATATTTACAAATGGCTGTAACTTACCCGACAATAAGAAGGCACATCTATATATAAAACTTCCAAAGCGGTGAAATGTTTACAAATGAATTCTATAATAAGACAACTATCGATTCGCAAACTCAAACGAACAAGACGTGAAATGAGCTGGGCATTGAGTTGTTGCCATTTAGTGATTGCATAGGTATCAACATTGTTGAAGCAAGTTGCTAAACTCGTTAGTCTAGATTGCTCATTAAAATATGGCAAAATATCATGAACAATAGACGACAAATTCGATACAGAAAGATGTTGAATCCGTGCCAATGTTGGTGCGAGTTTATTCACTGGAAATGTGAATGCCAAACTGAGCTGCTGCAGATTGGTCATTTGGTTGATTTGAACACACAAATCGAGTGACGAGAGTCGTCGAAGAGACAGAGTAGTCAAGGTAGACTTCCACTGTCTGAGCATTGAGATGAATTTGTTGGAGCATTGAAATCCAGCATCTACCACAAATTTTTCAATGCGAGGCAATAGTTCCGATAGAAGAGTACAAAATTGAGCGGACAGATCAACTGCCATAGATTGTCGTGAAATGCATGGCAATCGAATGAGCACCAGCTCATTGGGACACAATTTGAGGTGTCCATTGAATCGTTTCAACAATTCTGTGAAATGATTTCTGTTCCAATCAGTCCACACAATCAATAAGCAGGTCTTGTTCCGACAAATGTCCTCACTGACAGACTTCCACCCACTGGACACCGATCTGAGTCGAATCAAGTGATGTGCTGGCACTCGGTGAAGAATGGCTCGAAACATTTCAGGTGGCAATCTACTGATGGAGCCTAGTGTGGATTGGTTGAGTTGAGTTGAAGCTGTCGACGTGACAGAATCCATGTTGTTGTGATGTTTTGGTCTGTTATTTCAAATATCTTAAAATGATAAACATAAATGGTATAATTCAGAACTTTCCAAACAGCTTCGAGGAAAACAAGACATAAAAAAAAGTTTGATTCGAAAAGTCAGAAATGAGAGCTCGATTCGAGATAGAAAACAGTCCAAACGGCATCAAAACAAGAGAGCGAGTGAACCAACTGCCACCACAACAACAGACTGCGGTTGTAGCCGACTCTACACAATGCGAACGTTAACTGTTGGAGCAAAGAAACACAGTTGAGTATAACTTCAACAGTAACTATAGAAAAAGTGATAAAGGGAGTGTGAGAGATGAATAGATGGAGGGAGAGGTAATGGCGAGACTATGGACACAACGAACCGACCAATCAGAATCTAGTAATAACATCCGAACGCACAAAACAAATTGAATCCTCATTTTTATTTACTAAATATTAATACAGATAAACAAATGTTCTATCAATTAGTGCACACAATAATAATCTTCGCAACTCGCCGATTTTGGTTCATTTGAAGATGCAGTTGAATGCGCGGAACCTTTTTCACGATTACAGCCTGAATTGGAGCCAAATTGAGAGTGTCTCTGTTCAACTCGAATCTTTTCTCAGACTTTGATTTTTGCGTCTTCTTTTGTCGCATTTTTGCTATTTCGCCATCCTTGTAAGATTTGAATAGTGTGACCTTTTTACATTTCCGGCTGGATTTTCGACGCTGGTTGTGATTTTGATCATTTCCCGGTTGAGCATGATCAATACGAGCGATCCTATCCGGGCCTACTTGATCACCATCATCAGCATTGCGATGGATCCGAGCCAAAGCTTCAACATCATCAGCATCATTAAGATCGATCCGAACCACGTCTTCTTGGACATCTTCACTATTCTGGTCCTGATTGTGGTCATTTGGCGGAGGTGAGAGTTGCGCCACAATTCGAGCATCAGCACGAGCTACTATAACTGGATTCGGAATTGCTTGATCACCATCGTCACCATCATTCCGGTTGGCAAGCTCACGAACATTGTTATCCTCTTCATTATGGATTCTTGGAGGAACTCCACTTCCACTGCCATTTCCGCCTGCAGCTCCACCACCTTTACCGCCACAACCACGTGGAGGTCCTTTTCTGCCTTTACGATGCTTACGAGTAGTACTCTGGATCTGTTAAATCAAGATTTTGTGCATTAGTTTAATGTTTTTATTATTTGAATAAATTGAAGATAGAAGGGAAGGAAGAAGAAGTGAGTCACAAGTCAGTAAGTAGCGCTATAAGACTTTGGGGGTCCTAGCTCGATTCTCCGCATGCTAGTAGCAAAGCTTTATGAGGCATACCATCACATTTGTGGTTGGTCAGTGAGTAAGAACCCGTGAGTGAGTAGCCCGGAGGTGGCCACTGTCCGCTCTCCGGTAACAACAACTCACCACCTTAGTACTACTAAAAGTCTACTACAATTTCAGTGGAATTTCAACAGAAACATGTAAATTATTATTATTATTACTATGATCATTTAGGAATAACTCACATTTCTCCTTTTAAGATCACCAAAATGTTCTGCCGAAGCAGTACCAACCGAAAACGAAGTGCACTGTCCAGTATTGCAAATGTTCATCAAAACAACAACAACAACAAACGAATCAAACTCGAACCGAATCAAAACAGTTTGAGTACCAATGGCAAAAGAACCAGTGCAGCACTGTCTAGTATTACTAGTAATGATCTTCAAGACAACCACAACAACATCAAACGAATCAAATTGTGCAACCAATTACAACAACAAGTGAATGTTAATTTGATTCCAAGATCTGCGCCAATTGGCGCCCTCCACCTTAACCATCTTCCATTTGACTGTGTCTCATCGATATTCGATCGGATCCCACTCCACCAACGCATCACTCGACTATCTCTGGTCTGTCACCACTGGAAGTCAACAGTGGATGAGATGTGCCACCTGAAGGGCGAACTGACACTCAATCTATTCTCAAACTATAAACCGAGTGCTCTCGAATTTGTGTTCAGTGATCTCGAAAAGTATTGGTCTAATGTTTTTTTTTTGTTTGAAAAAACCCATCCGGGTATCTTTATTGATTAGACTGCCAGCGAACGAGCTACAAAAATGTGTTATGAATTACAGTTGGAGTCCGAGGTTTACAGAGGTAGTTTGGTTTTAAGAAAGATTAGTGGTTTTTTGTGATGCTATTTACAATATAATACAACATAAAAAGGTGGAAATGAAAATAATATTACAAATGTACATATGAGATTGAAATAGGGATGATATTTGCAATGCTGAGGTTATGGTTGATTGTGGAAATGAGATCATAGGTCGAATGTACCAAGTTTGAATCATTGGGACATTCGAAGGTTGGCTGGGACTAGGTGTGGGTTGTCACGGTATTCGTGGAGTCTGTCCACAATAAACTTCTTGACTTTGACAGAGTGGTCTAATGTTAGACACGAAAGAATGGAGAGTCTAATACTAGTGAAGCCAAAGAATGGCAAATCCACTCTGCCCGATTTGTCAGTGCGTTTTTCTCAGGTCACTCAACTCGTGATTCGATCCAACGACACAACCGAACAACAGAATCGCGCATCACTCCAACTGTTTTTGTCCCTTTTGGGCTGTCAACAACAGGAATGGTGCTCATCCGTGACCAGTTTGACACTGTACAAAATGACTAAAATCACCGATCCGACCTTTCTTCCACAGCTCAGCTCAATGATTAATCTCAAATTCAAACAATCAAGTCTCAAGCACTTGAATCTCTATATTCAGGCCTTTGGTGCGGTAACACGAGCTTGCCATCCTGAACGGGCCAAACTGCGCAATCTTTTGCCTCAATTGGAACGATTCTTTGTGGTTAGCCCTTTTAAGAATTGGCCTTCTGTTATGCGCACTCTGGGCAAATGTGGTGCAAATGGTCAAATAACAAGTAGCGTGAGCAAAGTCAGAGAAATCAACCTTTGTGAACATATAATTTCGCTGGAGAATTTGACCAATTTACTGGCGCAAACACAGTTCACCTCTACCGTCACACATCTTCACATCAGTACAATCAGTTCCAGGGCCTGGTTCAATTTAATATGTGAAAGCTTTGGTTTTTTACAGTTTCTACAGATAAATGTTGGCAATGTAAGTAAAGTAAAGCTTTGTCTACAATTTTTGTAATTTGTTTGTTTGTTTTATAGTACAAATTCAATGCTGATTGGTTCAATGAATTAAGCAAGTTGACCCGTCTGACCGAACTGAAGATGCATCGCTTTCAACTTGATCCAACAACAGTCAACAACATTGTTCCACTGGCAACAGTCAAAAAGTTGACCATCTACAATTCTGAGCTTTTGACCCAATTTCGAGTAGACACAGGCTCAAGCCGCTTCAACGCGTTCCAGTACTGTCGCCTACTGTCTCATCACTTTCCGTCGGTGTCTGTGTTGATTTTGGTGTGCAACGAAAAGTGTGTCACAATGGCGGAAAGGAACATTCGCAAGTGGGCCAAAGTGCACTTCAAACAGATCGAGAAGGTGGTGCTTGTGCTGAATGCAGAGGAATATAGAACTGATAGGAAAGTGCGACAGAAGTTTATGAGAGAGTATCGAAAATTGTCACAAAATTAGTCACAAATTATTCCGATTCGCCTTTATTTATATTTTTTATATTTATTTATATTATTGTAATATATAATCATGATTATTTTCATCTTTACCCACTTGTGTATAATACAAATTGCACTATATTTCTAATTGAAATTCAAATTTTCGCAATGATTCAAACACCAAACGATCAATTGGATGAGCTCAAATTGGCAAACCAATTCAAATGTTCTTTTCCAATCTGCTCATAATGAATACTTTTGACTGTTAATTTGATAACATTAGGAAAAATGATGAAGAGAGTGCGACTAAATATAGAGTAACATCAAACTTTGGAGGCACATCATAATTCTTGAGCAATTGATCCTTGACAGAATTAAAATTGACCAAACAAACTGTTTGAATGTTAACAAGTGGCTCAAGATCACCCCAAGTTGGCATTGTGGTAACCATACTCTCCGCTATTTGTGAGGTGACTTTTCTTAATGAAATTTTGACGCTAGAAACGCCTGTCCAATCAGATTTGAGCCATCTCCCTGGAATCTCGAGTTATCAGATGATGAAGTTGATAAGGTGCATATATTTGGCCTCGATTTTCTCTTTGATCTTTTGAGTTGCTTCAGCCGAGGTTGTCTAGGTCTTATCAGTGCATATTTATCTCTTGATTACCGAAAAATGAAAATATAAAAGTTAATTTTACTAGTACAAACGAGAAATAAACAAATAATCAATTTAAAGCGATATGCAGTGTTTTCCCGCTTGGTGGCGCCCTTCCCGCACGATACTTTTTGTCAACAAATGTTTGCGTCTTTATTTGATTGTTTTGGCTTCATTTTGCACGGATTTACTCCGAATTTGTTATTTTTTGTTTCTCCTATTAGTTTACCCTATCCTTTTTTGTTATTCCTGTTATTGTGCTTGTATTGCGCCAACCCAAATATGAGCTTTCTTTCTGGCTCTTATGTTCTGCATGAAACAAATCCTATGATCGTATATTCTGCGAGTGAAATCATCCCCACCGTCAGTCAGCATTTGTCCTACATCGCAACATGAATTATTTTTGTCTTATATCTCAACTTTTTCACTCATTTAGTGTACGAGCAACTGTCATTATTGTCGAAACAAACTTCGAGTATCGTTATATTCTACCATAGTTTGATTGTTTTAATCAGCTAATTAATTCATGTTGTGTCTTCTCAAATGTGGAAAACTGATTTTATTGTGCTGATTGGTAATAAGAAATTTCGTGTACACAAATTCTGTTCTCATGTGTTTGATTTGGTGATTCGGTACATTTTCATGGGAAAAGTGGACCAATTTGACGAAAAATTGTAACATTGTTGGATACTAAGTATACGTAAGTAAGGTTACTTTTGTTCTCACCATACTAATGTATCATATTTCCACAGAACCCGTTGAATCACTTGAAATCCATCTGTGAAGAATCAGCTCACCCGGGATGTGTCATCCCTCTCTGCCTAATCCGTCTGTGCTGTCTTCTGCATGGAAATGCATCGAGTACATTTTGAAACATTAAAGACTAGTGAAAACTTTAGTTATACTGATCGTCTTCTAAACTAACTGACAAATCACATTACAATATAAACTTTTTTACAATAATCATCACACGCGTTGCAGTGATAATTGGTCGATTGTAAATTATTAATCAAAACCATTTAGTTTCATTGCGGAGCAATGAATTTTGTAGAAGCGATGAAACTAATAAAATATTTTTAAAAAATCAAAACCATTTTCGATCATATATGTATGTATATGTTCGGATATCTCTTCGGTCGTTCTGGACATTGTTAGCATTCACGTATTCGCTCATGATCATTCACTACTGCTTGCAACCGAAAATTTCGTTTTCGGAAAAATTTCAAAACTTCGGGTTTTCCCGAAAACGAAATTTCGGATTAAGTGAAGCCGAAACGAAAACGAAAATTTTGGCACAAATATAAATGGATTTTCAGACCCTTTATTCCCAAATGAACCAATGGATTCTACCCCACAATTGGTAGTCTGGGAACACTCCCAAATGGTCTGTTAAGTTATGTCCGCCAAATGAGGTTCAGGAAACTCCCCCAATTGGGGGTTTGGATCTTATCCACCAATTGGTGTTTTGAGGAGATTCTCCAATTGGGTAGTTGGATTTTATCGACCAATTGGTGTTCCCGGAAACATTTCCCAAATTGGTTGTTGTAGTATTTATACCTTGAAATTGTGGTTCGGGGATTTTTCCCAGTGGTTATGATGTTGGTTCCAAGTCTCTTAGTGGACCGGAAAGATTTCACATTGAGACTTAGGATAGGAACTCTCAATTGGTTGTTCCTGATGTTGGACACAAAATGGACAATTCGAATTACTTATAACTGACAGTAGATAACTATTTCATTGGGGGACAAAATCCCAGTACCCAATTGGAGAGTTTCTGAGAAACCCAATTGGGGAATCTTTCCGGACCACCAACTGGTGGGTAAGATCCAACCAACCAATTGGAGAGTTTCCGTTACCACAAATTTTGGTGTAATATCCAACTACACAATATGGCATCTTCCTGGTTCTTAAATCGAGGGACAATTTAATTGAGTCATTTTATTCAATGTAGTGCAACTATATTTCCAAATATAATATAATATTTCGACCGAAAATGAAAATATTCGAAAAAAACGAAATGCTTTTCTGAGACTTCCGAAATTTCGCTTCGGTTGTAAGCACTACTCATTTACTTGTCCATGTTAACCACATCCAATTGCCAGACAATAAATGGTCTCAACACCATGATCATATTTGCTACACCTTCCCACCATCAGATTTGCGTTACTTCGATTGCTTCATTCCAATTTGAGTATCAAAACCTGACCGAGTCATAAGCTTTATGGTTATATGTCAAGTTTTTTTCAGCAGGCTGGTGTCGCTTCGAGCTTAACTAATGACCAATATTTGTGAATAATAACATAAATATTGACTGGATTCATATGATTACTAAGGTAATAAATTCAAATTCTTGGAAATGCAGAAATTTAGAAATAATCTTGATGTTGTTGACAAATTGACATGAGAACTCGAGCCCAACAGAGCGTGAATGCAGCTATGTAAACAGAAAATGTAAACACTTCTCGATTAAATCCTTTATAAACTCGCGTTGTTGTGATGAATGTTGGGAAAGTGAGTGAAGAAGAAGGATATTACAAGATGATATTTAGGCAATTTGTGGACAATCAAAACAATCAAAATAGGTAGTGATGTTGATTCATTAAGCTTGAATAGGGAACATAAAAAGGTGCTGCAGCTGGAAAGTAGATTCTGTATAGTATAGTATAGGATAGGGTGATTTTGGGATCAATTCAGATTGGTTCAATTGGTTTCAAAACATTTTCGATTTAAATCAAATCAATATTAATCACGATTGTGATAAAACACGCAAAAATGTGAAGAAAATCAAAACAAACCAACATAAAACAAATCGTCGTGCGGGAGTGGCGCCACCATGCGTCAAAACATTGCAAATGACTTTAAATTCTATTTTCGTATATTTCTCATTTGTACTAGTAAAATTAACTTTTTCGTTTTCATTTTTTGATATTCCAGAGATAAATATGTACAGATAAAGCCTACACAAACCCGATTGAAGAAACTCAAAAGATCAATGAGAAAATCGAGGCCAAATATATGCACCTTATCAACTTTATCATCTGATAACTCGAGATTCCAGGAGATGGCTCAAATCTGATTAAACAGGCGTTTCTAGCGTTAAAAAATCATTAAGAAAAGTCACACTAGAAAGAGCGGAGAGTACGGTCATCACAATGCCAACATGGGGTGGATTAGTGACATCCAATGTTATTGTCAGCTCGATTACTTGGTGATCAATTCGTAACTCAGTCAAATGAGCCAATCGAGCCAATTGTTTCATCATATTGGTTGGATCGCAACATTTCGTGTGGCAGTACTGCTGTGTGATGGAACGTGTGGATTTGTTAACAAAATTGAGTTGAGCTGAGGCAGTTGACCTGACAGAATCAATTTTGGTGTGATGTTTTGGTCTCTGTAATTAACAAAAGATCATACATAAATGAACATAAATTAAATGCGATCCAGCACTTACCAACTAGATTCGATGTAAACAAGATCACAAAAGTTTGGTTCAAAAAGTCAAAAAATAGAGCTTGATTCGAGGTAGAAAAATTAGTCAAAACAACATCAAAACACGCGAGGCAGTGAGCCAATTTGCGATTACAACAGCAGACAGAGAGCAATCACACAGCCAAATGAACCGCGTGTTGTGTTGGCTACAATGAAGCTATGGGCCGACACTATACAAGTAGGGAACTGTGTTGGAGAAGCAAAGGCACAGTTGAGAATATATAACTTCAACATGGCAACAAGTAGGCGAGCACTGCTGAGCCTCGGTAACTCAGAGGCTCAGTTATACCACGTGGTAGTGTCTGCTCGCGTGTTTTGACTGTTTTCTATCTCGAATCAAGCTCTGCTTTTTGACACATTTTGAAACAAATTTTTGTGTTTTTGTTGGCTTCGCAGTTGGTGGTAAGTGTTGATTATAATAATCTATTTGAATTTATGTATGATCTTTTGAATTACAGACCAAAACATCACAACAAAAACATGGATTCTGTCACCTCTACAGGCTCTACTCAACTCAATAAATTGACACGATTAGGCTCCATCAGCAAATTACCACCGAAATGTTTCGAGCCATTCTTCACCGAGTGCCAGCACATCACTTGATTCGACTCAGATCGGTGTCCACTGGGTGGAAGTCTGTTAGTGAGGACATTTGTCGTGACAAAACCAGCTTACTGATTGTATGGACTGATTGGAACCGAAATCATTACACAGAATTATTGAAACGATTCACTGGACAACTCAAATTGTGTCCCAATGAGTTGGTGCTCATTCGACTGCCATACATTTCACTGCAGTCAATGCAAATTAGTTTGTCTGCTCAACTTTGCACTCTTCTATTGGAACTATTTCCTCGCATTGAGAAATTCTTCGTAGACGTAGAGTTTCAATATTCATCCCCTGAATTCAGCTCAATGCTCCGACAGTGGTCATCCACCTTGACAACTCTGTCTCTTCGACGACTCCCATCACCCGATCTGTGTGTTCAAATCAACCAAATGACCAATCTGCAACAACTCAATTTGGGTTCTAAATTTCCAGCGAATCAACTCGCACCAACACTGGCACGAATTCAACATATTTCGGCGTGGAATTTATCATCACTTTTTTCGTCTTTTATTCGGGATATTTTGCAATATTTCAATGAGCAATCTAGACTAACCAGTTTAGCAGTATGCTTCAGCAATGTTCCAACCTATGAAATCACTAAATGGCAACAAATCAATGCCTAGCTCATTGCTCGTCTTGCTCGTTTGAGTTTACGAATCGATAGTTTTGGTATTATAGAATTCATTTGTAAACATTTCACCGCTTTGAAAGTTTTATATATAGATGTGTCTTCTTATTGTGGGGTAAGTCACTGCCATTCGTAAATACATATTAACAATCTTCATCTTTAGTATCCCTACGACATGCTTTTTGGCAACACCAAACACTTTGCTCAAATGACTCATTTGACAGAGTTGCGAATTGATGCATCGTCAATTTACATGTCTAATCTTGGAAATGTGACTCCAGTGCACAACATTCGAATATTGTCAATGGTGGATTTTGGGTTTGATTATGACAACTTGGAAGAGAAGGTGCAACAGTTTTGTCAAATATTGAACACTAATTTTCCAAATGTCGAACAATTGAACATTTACAGCCGCTTTAAGCCTGAGCTTGGACATTTACTCGAACGTCATGTGAATCTTTTCGCCAATTTGCGTTCGTATGATTTTGGTTTGAACGATCCGATTAAGCGTTTGATGGACTGAGATGACCGGACATTCCCAAGGCCTTTGTGTTCATTTTGTCAAGATTTGTGTTTGATCCATTTGGGATTTTTTTGCAAATGTCTATCGATTTAATCAAACCACTAACTTTAAAATTATTATTACTATTTTAATAAATTGCATTTCATGATCATTGTGTGTGTAGGAATTTGTGAATTATCAATTTCTTTGATTTCATTGCACGTCTTATTTTTTTAACATAGAAAATTTTTATAAAGACATTTTACAATTAATCAATTTAAATCAATGCATAGATTAGGTTTTGTAAATTAGCCAGTTCGAATCCAAAAGCGCATTGCCATATTTTTGGGACGCACTTCTCCGCGTGACATTAGAAAATAAGTGTAAGTGCGGCCAACACTTTTGGTAAAACCTGGACCTGTAAGAAATGTGATCAAACGGTGTTCAACGAAATTGTCTATCTTAGTGATGATGACAACGAGAATGATCAGGAAAATATTTCGTACAACATTACCGTAAATACCCGAATATAGCCCGCACCCCGTGTATAGCCCGCACCCGTGTATAGCCCGCAGAAAAATTTGCTTCGGTAAATAATCCCGTGTATAGCCCGCACTTTTGGAAAATCCACTAATTTGCCCATTATAATCTTGGTTTATGGGTCCATTTTGTACTAATTTTGCGTTATTTGTCATATTTTGAATGCTATTTACCCAAAAATACCCAAATAAGGTAAAATTTAGGCCTAAAATGTGAAAAATTGAATCGATTTGCTAGGATAGGTTAAAACGTTCGAAAAGTATCCTGTGTATAGCCCGCACCCGAATATAGCCCGCAGGAGGCCACGAAAAAAAGTTGTTCCGTGTATAGCCCGCGGGCTATATTCGGGTATTTACGGTAGTTCAACTCCACATCCCAAACGAATGCCTCTTTCATCCCTTCACAATCAAAGCAACACTCAACACTCTACTTTATTTTCTCCTAATATTTCAAACTGGCTTGCAGACCTGTCTCAAGTGAATTCACCTAAAACTGTTTCATTTCCACTTAACAGTACGACCGATAACGACAACGATAATGACAAAATCAAACGTGCACTCCAAAAGGTACTTCATTGTGGTTTGTTAATAATTTGTAATTTTTCAATTTGTTCAATTTACAGTTGATCGATAGCGATGTGACCATTCCAAAAGTTGAATTCTTTTCACACACCTGTCAAAGGAAACGCAGTCCAGGATGGAACATTTTTGTTGACATTTATGTAGACGGAATTAAGCAGGACTTTGTCAAGTGCACTCTTTGCAACTTGGTGGTGAGTGCAAATACTACTTCAACATCGAGTATTAAACGTCATTACCTCAACCGAAATGATCCGACAAAAGTGTGCCAAACTCGAATTGAGCAGAACAAACTGGACAAACAGCAGGAACGAGAGATTGTCCATCAACAGCAATCGAACAACCCAATTCGACCCGAAGTGACACTGACCACTGAAGAGAAGTCAAAAATGAAGACTCTCTCGGCAATTCTCTCTGCCAGTGCCATAGTCCCTTTCCAGATGTTTGACAATCCTATTTTCCATCTCTATTGTCAAACCATTTCTGACCTTGGCGCCAAGTACGGTCCAATCCCCTATAAAAAGGTAGTTTTTGATAAATTGCATTTAATCAAATCATAATTACATTCATAATTCAATTCTCCAGTATACTCCATCGGGCAAAACTGTTAGCCGAACTACAACCGAATTGGACAAAACAGTGAAGGAGAAGGTAAAAGCTGAAATCAATCAAGTAGACGATATCGCCATCACTGCAGACCACTGGACTGAACCAATCGGTGGTCAATCTTTTCTACAAATGAACGCTATCTTTCAGAAGAATGGCGAACTCATTTGCCGCCAATTGGCCTGTCGGGGAGTTACCTCAAAGGTGTGCAAGTTTACTGCACACAAGGCCGATGAGATCCTCACTGAGCACGGTAACTGATTTTTGTTATCTCAGCGATTGTCTCATTGATACACTTTTTCAGATGTGCCACTGAACAAAGTGAGCGGTTATGTGACAGACCTGGCACTGCGAAGCGCATTCGACCCACTTTGCCCACTGCCACTAAATGCCAAAGGGCCCCGTGAGTGGGTGCATGAAGATGCACGATTTCACGTCTGCTCACGCCATCGATTGGCTACTATCCAAAAGGACACCTTCAATCCTGAGAATGGTCTTCAAGTGAAACAAATTAATAACCAATTGGTCACTTGCAAATCTTTGGTGACCAAGGCAAAGAAGTCAGGTATTCAAAATAAATTGAAAGAAGCCAAACGACCTACATTAAAACAAGAATGTGCCACTAGATTCGACACAAAGTAACTATTCATTCAGCAATTAAATATTAATGAATTAATGAATAATTGTCGGAGCGGAACGTCGAGCGAGCGAAGCGAGCGAGGTAAGTGTAGTGACGACTCTGCGTTGACTCAATTGGAAAAAGGCTTGTGTAGACGGTTTCGGGTATACCCGTTCAATGGATCGGTCTGAAAATTTTACACAGTGTTCTGGTTGGGGGTGAAGATGTGCAAGTGCCCATAAAAGTCAAGGTCAAAGGAGCAGCGATTTTTTTTAAAAAATAAAACAAATTTTTGTCGGAGCGTGCGAAGCAGCGGAGACTATACCACAGCATTTGGCGTTTCTTTCCAGAATTTGTACTCAAAAACTACTGAACCGATTTGCATAAAATTTTGGGAATAGTCTTATAATGCTATAGAGCGGTGCCCTAAATACCTGGCTTCCTCCAAAACTCAAAGATAAGATAAGATGGGTGGCGCCACCTAGTGGTGACTTTTGCAACTAACAATTATTGTTTATTGTGAGTAACATTGCATCTGTAAAAAATTATTTTGACTCGAATCAAATCGATCCACTCGATATTCTGGTTGCGAAGAAATAGACTGTCGTTGCTATTTTCTCACATGACAGCGATAGTGCAGTATGCTTCGCTTTGTTTACATAGTTGCGTTGTCAGCTGTTGCTCCTGTGACCACAGTTCGAGATGTTTTGAGCAGTTTCTGTTTGTTTGTTTGCTCTTTTTGCTATCCAGATTGGGTTGTGTCTCTTCATTTCAAAGCTTGAAATTAAAGCTATATTTTGCTTCATCAATCTGCAACTAAAACATGCAATTTGCATCTGTTTTAAATATAACAATGTTACTTTGAAGAGATTCCTAGAGTTTTACTGAACATCGACAATGTCACCAGGTCCTAGACGCACTGCTGAAGATCATCACTGATTCAACAGTTATTTATGCAGCGCCCAAAGACTGTTTTAAGAGAACCTTCAATTCGATGAAAGTTTGGTTGAACGCAATTCGGCCGGTCGCAATTTTCCCAAAAATCGACAACAGATAAGGCTTTTAATCTTTAGACAATGTTTGTCTATATAGACAACGTATGGGGTTTGTGAACGAACAAAGATGCAACTTGAGTTGCAATTTCGAATTTCGAATCCTCCCTTTCGTTGTCGCGTTTTGTCGATGCTGCCACTGCTGCTTGCTGTTGAAGCGACTTAGTTCTACTTGTTGCACTCGTCCAATAAAGATTGTCTAAGCAAATTTTCTGTAGTGTGTCAATGTCCAATGTAGAGTGTGGTCTGCGCTCGTCAAATAAAGATTGTATAAGCCATTTTTCGGTAGTGTGTCAATCTCTAATGTTGAGTGTGGTCTGCACTCGTCCAATAAAGATTGTCTAAGCAAATTTTCGGTAGTGTGTCAATCTCTAATGTTGAGTGTGGTCTGCGCTCGTCCAATAAAGATTGTCTAAGCCAATCTTCGGTAGTGTGTCAATCTCTAAGTAAGCCTGCTGCGGGTCGGAATGATTAGGTTATGGTTTGCGAGCAATCCAGTTGTGCTCTAGACCTTCGATGCAACTGGATATGACTAGATAGATAACGCTGGGATTCTATTGTGTCTGGGGTTAGTTAGGTTAAGTTAGATTAGGTAGGTTAGGGGTGGGGTGCAAACCTAACCTAATGTTTCCGGCCCGCAGCCTGCTGCGGGTCGGAAAGATTAGGTTATGGTTTGCGGGCACTTTGGTCACTGATGACTTGGCCTTATTTCTTTCAACATTACAAAATTCGATTGTTGCATACCTATCTTTGTTGCAACAAATCGAACTTTTAACAATGTTCAAAATGCCGTTCACAAATCCCATACGGCCACAAAAATAATAATGCCCATGGTGGCCCTAGTAGTGGTTGATGAACATGTATTGGCCCCAAATGAGTATTTATAGAGCACGCTCCGACTACATCCAAATGGCATGAAATTCAATGCCATTGGGATCATTATGATGTTGTATAGAAATGTGTAAGGACCGAGTGTCCACAGTGGCTGTGCAAAACAGATAAGCACACACTCCAAGCAGCACACCCGCTGTGCGCTAAATGGGATGCGCAGTGACAAACAAACCCACACTGGAGTGCTGCACTCTTCTCTCCGGAGTCCGCACACAGGATCACTCGTGTCTTATCATCAAGTCTTATCATATTGCACACAACGCATACCTCTTCGTGTCTCTCTTCACTCAACTCACTCAACTTGTGCGAGTGTAAAAGCACATGTGATCACTCTTATCCTGTTCCTGTGTTTAGAAGTCACTCTCAACTGAAGTTGTAATTTTTTTAAATAAACTTTTCAAATTCGTTTTAATAACTCATCAAAGTAAACCATTTTGGTGGGCGTTTTATTTGATTTGATTTTCCACCTGAAAGTATAACTTTTCGGTGGTTTTTGGTTTTTATATTACCCTAAAGAATTTTTGAGCTTGGTTTCTTTTCACATCTAAAGTGCATTTTTTGATTTGGCTGCCATAAAGTTGATGCTATTTTTGGGGGTTTATGATATTTTTGAATTAAATTACTTTTTTTTCAAAATTACGGATAAATGCTTATTTTTCTATAACATATTAAAATTAATTTTTAAAATTGTCTATAAATGAGCGTACTCGGAGAGAACGGAATAGAGTTGGCATGCAGAATCAAAGAGCAACCATTTCTCAACAACCAGCACAACCGCCAATTTATCCACAACCTAAATCCTACTTAATCGGCAATTCTCTCACTGCCTACAACAAAACAATGGTTAATAAAGCTCGACATTTTGACAAATCACTTGCAGAGATTAATTTTATAAGGTGTTCTAAATGTGCTCGATCATTTCCAGGCTTGAAAGTCGATTTACTCTCGGTTTGCACTCAATGCAACAAGCCTAATGGTCAAGATAAATTTAGTGCAGTTAATACGATGGAGCATGGTTCCATTCCTCCTGAATTGACTGGTTTAACGTACATTGAGCAAATGTTAATTGCATTAGTCCATCCAGTAGTGAGTGTCTTCCGTGTCAAAGGGGCACAATATTGTTATAAAGGTAATGTCATCAATTTTTATCAAAACATCGATTCGTTCACAAACATTTTGCCTCACAATCCACGTCAAATTCCATCTACTGTTTTATTTTCTAAAACTACTTCTACCGGCATTAGTTTATTCACTGCTCGACCAGACAAACTCCGTAATGCACTTCTTTGGCTCAAACGGTATAATAAATACTACGAGCACATCATCATCAGTGAGGAGAATCTGTCTCAAATTCCTGATGATGGTGACTTGACACCTTTGCTCATGTCTCTTACTGATAATGACTCGACAGGTAATTTTGAGTCATTGAACGAAAGTTATGTCCCTCTGTTTGAACCAATTGACCAACAGCAACAGGTCAACAATACCCTTAATCTTCCTTATCCAACTATGTCTCGTACACCAATTAATGAATTTACTGAGGAAGGCTACATAGTGAAAGCTTTTTCATGTTTGTTTCCGTATGGAACAGCTGACTTGAATCAACCGCGGAAAATAGAAGTGTCCTTTGAGGAGTACTTCAAATTTCTTATGTATTACCATGACCGCAGGTTTATCAATGATCCAAGGTTTCGGTTTTTTGCATTCAACACTGTCATGCGTCGACAAGCTCAGTTCGCAGTTGGTGTCTACATCAAAAGGTCAAGGCTAGCACCACTGAATGCATTTGAGATTAAGAAAAAGATTACAAAATGATCCAGGTTTTGTCAACCAAGTAATGGTGTACTGCGCCAGAATCCGTTCCAGCAAGACATATTGGCGACAGCGATGTGGTGAACTGCTGGATATGGTTGACCAAATTGGCATTCCGACAATCTTTTTCACTTTGTCGGCCGCTGACTATCACTGGCCTGATCTGTTTCGTTTGATTGATCCCCAGTTGAACAGTGCTACATTGACCGAGGCCAAACGGCGTGAACTAATGCATGACAATCCTGCTATTGTTTCGTATTACTTTCAGGAGCGGTGTCGAATTTATATTAATGAGGTTTTGAGCTATGTTTTTGATATTGAGGATTATTGGTACAGGTTTGAGTGGCAGTGGAAGGGTAGTCCTCATGTTCATGGCCTCCTTTGGCTTGGAGATTATCCAGTCAACAAGTTTTCATCATTGACTGATGCTGACTTGGAGCGAGTCAGACTGTACTTCGATAGAATGTGCACTGCCATCAACCCTAACGGACCAAATTCAACCAACAATGATCAAACTAATCGCACTTCACACAGCAGCACTGTTCCAGCAGCACCTGTACCGAGCACTTCCAATGCTGACCCAAACACGACCAACCGTCGAACCACGCGGTCCATGTCACGTTCGAGTTCGACTACGAACATTAACGCCGATCCCAATGTGTATGTGCATCCATGTAGGAAAAAGTTTTCCGACATCGATCCATCTCAATGGGTTAATGACTTGAGTGATATGGTCAACACTGTGCAACGCCATACCAAATGTGGTTCTCACTGTTTGCGACTTGACAACGACAAACAAATTTGTCGATTCAAATTCCCAATGAAAGAACGAGAACACAGTGTCATGGAAATTGTTGATGGTTACTTTCAATATATTCCAAAGAGAAATGACCCTTTAATGCAACGATTCAATGCTTGGCTCATGGTAACATGGAGAGCCAACATCGACTTCTCCATAGTGACCAGCTTGCATGCAGTGCTAAATTACATTGCTAAGTATGCATCCAAAGGCGAAAAGTTTTCATCTTCCTTAGTAGATTTGCTCAATCAGTTGCTCACTAATGAATTAGATGAAACGCCTGCAAAAAGGATTTTACAAAAATGGTCATTTCCTCACTTGGTGAGCGTGATTATTCCGCTCAAGAAATAATCCATCTTTTGCTCGGTTGGGCTCTTTTCCACTGCTCTCGAACATTCGAATCGTTGACCATCTCGAACGAGCAGTTGCAACGAGTAACTGTGGACAACAATGACAATGTGAACACTGGTGGTTCGTCGTGGATTGATCTGTGGCAGAGCACCTGACATGGAGGAAATGTCCTTGCTCGAGTATGTGACAACAATCAATAGGCAAGGTGGACGCAGAAGGAAAGAGGCCATTGTGAGAGTATTTCCAAGGCTGAAACTTACTGGTGAACCAGAGAACGACGAACAGTTCTATCGCCAGCAAGTCATTCTAAACATTCCATTCCGTGGAGAGTTTAATGAACTGCTGACTGAAGAGTTTACTGTTCACGAAACATGGAGGAGTAGATTTGAAAGTACTAACATTGATATCAGTGAACCAGTTGACTTCCCTGAGCCAGAATATGAAGGTGAATTGATTGAAGGTCTAAGCGGTGGAAGAGACATGGAACCGTGCATGGCAGCAGCCACCACTGCTGTAGCGATGCAAAGTGATTGTGATGAGCCAGAAATTGGCACCAGATTGCTTGATCTTACGCATGATTGGACAAGTGCGTCAGAGAAATATCCATCAGAGGAACAGGCTAGGGATTTTCTCAAAACGTACAAACAGAATGCACCCATTCCCCAAGTAGACGATGTTCCAGAGGAAAACATTGTTATGTCAGCTGAACAAAACCAATTGTTGGACATTTGTGATCAGCAAATTGCGTACATCAAGCATCAGCAAGGAAGTCCTCCTAGGTTTGTGGCAGTTCAAGGACAGGCAGGAAGCGGTAAAAGTACCGTGATCAAAGCCATCAAAGCAAAAGTAATCAGTGAATTCGGTCCAAATTCAATTGAAATTGTTGCACCAACTGGAATGGCAGCCATCAATGTCAATGGCAAAACTGTTCATTCTTTGTTCAGAATTCAAATGGGCGAATTTGAGGAACTCAATGGTGAGCCGCTTCGAAAGTTCCAACTTGAGATGCAATCAGTTCGATTCATCATCACTGATGAGATGTCCATGATTGGAGCAGCAATGTTGCATCATTTAGAAAAACGTTGCCGAGAAGCCAAGCCATATTGTAATGACTATTTCGGTGGTATCATGATCTTCTTTTTTGGTGACATTTTGCAGCTTCCACCGGTAAAGGACACTGCTTTGTTTTCTCTTAAATTCACTCGACCTTACAATGCTGCTGGGAGAGCAGTGTTTGATGCATTCGATGAGTTTGTTGAATTGAAAGAATGTCACAGGCAACAAGGCGATGAATCACGCCCATTTAGAGTTGCACTTAAAAACCTATCGAAAGGCAGTGTCACTCAAGCTGACTATGAACTGTTAATGACTCGGAGATCACAGGCTGTGTTCTGCCATTGTAACCGAACTGGCTGTCTTCGTTGCGAGGAGAGAAGGAGTTTCCAAAATGTACCATATTTATGTCCTAAAATTAAGATGACTGACAAGAGAAACAAGGATGTGTTGCGTTCATCTGGCGATCCAGTGGCTCGAATTGTCTCGTTGAATGTTCCTAATACAGCCTTTTCGGCAACTGATGATGACACAAACTTGGAAGCAGTTTTGTACTTGACAATTGGTTGTCATGTTGCACTAAAGCAGAACTTGTGGGTGGCAGGCAAGTTGGTCAATGGTTCTCCAGGTAAAGTTAGAGCGATTGTGTTTGCACCAGGTGAACATCCACCAGCAATGCCAAAATATGCTTTAGTTGAGTTTGATGACTACCAAGGACCATGCTTGGTAGGCAATTTGTTCCCCATTGTCCCAGTGGTGAGTCACTTTAAAATGGACGGTGTGTCATGCAGTCGAACACAACTGCCATTGCGACTTGCATATGCAATGACCATTCACAAGTCTCAAGGACAGACTCTTGCAAAAGCAGTGGTCAACATTGGTGACAAGGAAATAGCTCCAGGATTGACATATGTGGCACTTAGTAGAGTGCGGAAATTGTCCGATTTGGTCATTGATGGATTCTTTCCTAAATCGAGACTTGATGCCATAGCCACTACTGCTGCTCATCAACAAAAAATGGACTTTATTAACAAGTATTGGCCCCAGAACAAGTAATTCTCATTATTACTTTGTAAATACGCATTTCAATTCATATTTATACTCCTAACCATAAAACAAAAAACCAAAAAAAAACTATAAAAACAAAAAACCAAAAAAAAAACTATAAAAACAAAAAAACTAAAAAAAAAACTAAAAAACTAAAAACAAAAAAAAAAGATGGATGTGGTTTCATTTCATATAACAATTTAATTTAAAAGGTCACAATCTTAATTTCATTATCGGAATTTAATTATATAAATATTTAATAACTTTCATATTAATCTATTCCTTTTTTATTAATATTTCATTCATATTTCATTTTTAATTATAACCAATTATTTTCAATTGAGATTTGTAATACTAAGAATAATATTAATCAACATACGATCAATATATTAATACTCAATATAAGGTTTACATTTGTTTCATTTAATTTTGTTATTCAAAACACATTCTCTAAAGGAACTCCTTATATTTAATTTTAAAAGTATCCAGTCATCAAAAGAGTATAACTGATGGTTGTGTGATTGAGTGTCTGACTTATTGTCTGTTATACACCGGCTCCGACTTCACGCCAACGGCGTTACTTATTCTTAATAAATTAAAATGGTTTCATAACGCATGCTGCTGGTTTTATACTAGTTTAAACCTCAATCTTAGGCACACAATGGTCAAGTCTATATTGGCCAATTACGACATTTTGGATTCATTTGGAAACGCTGACATCAATGACTTGCTTGACCAACTTGATTATCAAATGTTAAAAGAGCTGAAAAATTTTTGCAAATATGGGAAAACGCTGGAATGACACTGTCGAGCGAGAAGAAGCCAACCTTGTGCCAAGTGATTCCCATTCGATACTCGTTGAGGCAAGCTTCATTGCGTCTTCTCACATCACCGTCGTTGCTTCCATTACAGAAACATTTCATTGAATCGTTTGACGCGAAGTATTTCGTTACTCCTGTTGTGCTGCTCGCTGCATTCTTGTGGCCATTGATTCGCAACGATTCACGATTATTCACTGCAGAGCAATACACGGTCATCGAAGAGGAGGCCAAATTGATTTACGCAAAAAAGAACGGCCAATGCAATGTCGAATCTTATCAGTGCAATCCAAAGCCATCGAAACTCCCACGGTTGCTTCAAAGTGACTTTGCACCAAAGTGCTCAATTTTGTCCATTACTCAAGAAATTGAGCACTATAGAAATGATATGATCTCTCAAATTGAACTGGACATGCCTGTACTCGAATATTGGCACAGTGTTCGTTCCAAGTTTCCAATGTTGTCCTCTGTGGCTCTTCATGTTCACATCATCCCAGCCACTCAAATCGCAAGTGAACGTCGATTCAACTTAGCAAAATTGACTCTGACAAGACATGGTTAACATGACATAAACGACAAAATCTATTTCTATTGCTTCCGTCAATCGTGTATATGAAAGTCACATTTTGATTTGTGTATCATACGATAATTTTACTGTGTCGGTGGTGTTTGAGTTGAGTTGTTATGTAAAGGATTGAAATAACATTAACCAAATTTGTTCAAAATTTACTTATGTTTTGTCGAATGAATGTAAAAAAATGCAGCATATTGTCCAATGATTGCTTTTAACCAGTGAAAATCAACATCCAAATCATTTTTATTGACAAATCATTATGAAACTCACCACATCTGGGAACTGAGCCAGTCCAGTGTCCATTGGAACATTCTCGTACACTGTTGCCCACTAAAACATTATTTTTATCATCACTGCAACGGTAAAACACTTTCTTGTTGTACTCAAATGATCCATTTTTTCTGCACTCTTCTATAATTGTGGATGAATTTGGATAGATTGTTCGAGTGTTTAGCGCTATGCCAGGACTTTTGGCAATCGGTCCGCAATGGCAGTCAAAATTTTCAAGATTGTTGCATTGTCCAGTTTCTTCGCCCGTTTGGTCTTGTTCACTTGTTGATAAAAGAATGATGGTTTGACTAGAGACATGTTGATTCAAAATGATGTAATATGACATAAAAGCTGCAATGATAATTGATTTGAAGGTTGATTTTCTCTTACTACGAGAAAACATTTGCTAGACTAATAATAAATCTGACTACCATTTCGCGTGTTACGTCTATTGAAATCTACACAAAAAGGGAACCAACACTACAAAACATACACATCACTTCCTTTTATGTACGGAAGTTTATCCTTTTATCGTATTTTTATCACCTTTTCCATGAATTATAAAGTTTTAAAGGTTTAAAAAATGTTTGAAAACGGCACAAAACGTGAAGCATTTCCTTTACAAAGAGGAAATCATTCTGAGTGAATTTAAAAACATTTGTATTTCCACAATTATGATTTTAAATATATTTAAACAGGTTTATTGAGAGATGGCGCTATCAGTAAAAAAAATCACGCTTTGAGATTCTAAAGTTAGAAATAAATTAAATTCATGATTTCACGGAATTTACTTTATTTAGTATTATTTGTAATAAATCTATTTTTTATTTATTAAAGCGTACAACTTCTGGCTTATCTAATATTAGCAATTTAAATCTATTTTCAAATTCTACGTTTCAAATTCTACGGTTTTCTTTAAGTATCACATCAAAATTAAAGTTTCGATCGAAGTCCATTCTTGGCGAGTGCATCCTTGGCCAGTGTGACCACCTCCACTGCGGAGCCCCAGCACAGGGTCACACCCGAGCCACCATGGCCATAATTGTGAATCACCCGTGGATAGTTCGGGTCGGCCTCAATACGAATCGAATCCCGATACGGCCGCAGGCCCACACAGTCTGCAATCTTTTCTGCCTGCCTCAGGGATGGAAACAGCTCG
Source organism: Rhizoglyphus robini (assembly GCA_023373905.1). Classification (NCBI taxonomy): domain Eukaryota; kingdom Metazoa; phylum Arthropoda; class Arachnida; order Sarcoptiformes; family Acaridae; genus Rhizoglyphus; species Rhizoglyphus robini. The sequence continues at coordinate 14,965 of JAKIJQ010000442.1, read as the reverse complement.
GCAATCCCCGTCACCATTTGTTCGGCCACTTTTGGGTCTATAGTGAGGTTGTAGTCGCCCTTGTCCTGAGTGCCACCGATGATCACACAATCCCGATTCGGCACTACATAGTACTCGTCAGTGATGATCGCGTGTCGAATCCACGGGGCTCGAACACGGAGAACCTGTCCACGGATAGACTCCACACTCGTGTCTTGTACGTCGGAAAGAAAGCGCGCTCCAAGACCAGTACAGTTGATTACCAAATCGTATTGGGACGTTAAGGTGTTGAGTGCGCTCACTTTTTGAGTCACTAATAGTCCTCCCTAGTTTGGGATAAAAATTATATAATAGTTTTACTTTAATTTAGTTTTCCTCATATTTATGATTATCATTGACGATTGATTATAATCTTACTTTAGACTCAAACTTGTCCATCAAAAATGGCAACATGAGAGTTGGCTCAGCAATGTAGGTGGTTCCAACTATTCCCCACTTGTACTCAATCGGAAACAAGCTTTCCAGTTCTTTTTGGCTCATCTCTCGCATGTTGAGTATTTCCGGAATGACGGGAATCTCGGGTACTTGTACATTTCGAGCCACTTCATACATTGTGACCAGACTGATGCCAAATTTGCCACTTGAAGGATTTTTGATTAGCTCACGATAGAATTTCATTGACTCTGTCAGTACTCGCCCCATCAGACAGGGTCGAGTCTCAGGGCCAAATAGGTACGGGTAAATGAGACCCGCCGCCACATCACCAGTCGTGTGAGGTGACCATTTGTCAGCCAGAATTGAAACGTGCGCACGAGGAAATGCTTCTTGTAAAGCGAGACCACTGCATACACCAATCACACCTCCACCAACAACAGCAATGCGAACTTGTTCGATACGATCCAACGAGTCAACCGAGCCCAACGGAGCCATCTTTTCTTCACACAACCAAAGACAGACGGGTAAGAATGATCAAATGGTCTAGACAACTTCAGCAACTTGGAAGCAATGTAACTAAAGTGTTCGCAGTCTGAGCTGATCAATTTATCCATTTCAATATACGAAACTAATATTCAGCACGAATCAAATCAAGTGATCAATAGAGGGAGAAAAGTTGCCCGATTTGGGTCTCGCGATGCAAATTGATAAAACATGCAAATAACGCTTTGAAATGCAAATGAAATATGAATATGAACACGATATGCAAAGATTGTTCATATCTTCTCGAATCAATCAACAACGACAAAAAATACACTTATCGAAATAGATTTTGGCAGATGGGTGATAGAAAAATCTTGGGGAAGTACAGTTCAATAATAATGCCAGGTACATGCGAATATTTTTTTGAATACATTTTAGCTTTTAGATTTTATTTTATTTTGTATTTTACTTTATGATATAGCCTAGGTATCCCTTGTTATTATTATTCGTGTAATCCATAATATTTGTCTATCATGGAATAATACAATATTTTGTAAAAAAAAACAAATTTTCTTGGTGACAACATTCAAAATAGAGCTGTAACTATTTTGGATACTGGGGGTGTGACGAGAAAGGTTGAAGAATAGACGACTTTGGTTGCGGGCCTGACGACTTTGATCGTTCATTGGACAAGTTAGATTGAGAAACCCTGTATTATTCAATCGCTAATAATGATTCTATCGTCTGATGTAATAGCACGTATATCTTTTCTCTTATCAACAAATAGCAATAGCTGACCAGTTTATGCTGGCAACAACCGATTATAGAGGTAGTTTGCACGATGGCAGCAAATGATCATTTGAAGTGTTATTGCGGGTGACGCACACAATCAGTGATTGACAGTCACGGGTGTTGAGATATATGATTAGGTTTGTCTGGAATCTTCCTGTACAGTCTAGAACATTCTAGAACATTTAGAACAAACTTGTAATATATAGAAACATCGAGAACATTCGAGATTGTAAAAGTAGAAACATTTAGAAAGATCTAGAAACGAAATTTTCCAGACACTTCTCGAACCTTCCATTCACTATATAAGCAGCTGCTTTCTGCTCATTCTGCTATCTCGTCTTGTTTGTGTAACATCGAGGTCCGAAAGACAATAAACCTTTCGTTTCTTCGTGATTTCTCTGTGTGGTGGTCATTCTTCGTGCTATTGACCTTTGGTGCCAACATCTCTTCGTGGTGGTCACTGCTTTGTGAACTCTGACCTTTGTTGTGCATCATAAACTCTTCGTGGTGGTCGATTCTTTGTGCTCGACCTTTGGTGTTCATCATCCCTTCGTGAAAGGTCACTGCTTTGTGAACTCTGACCTGTGGTGGACATCATAAAGACTGTGTGGTGGATTCCTTCTAGAAGATTCTTCGTGGTATCCTAAGTGACTCCGTTCAACAACGGGCGATTTATCAAATCAGGAGAATCAGTTTCGATTAAGGTTAATCGAAACAAAAATAAATCAATCAATCAAAACAAATGATAAATGATTGCGACAAAAATTTGAAAGTTGAAAGCGGGAGATAAAAAAATGAGAATCTTTAATAAATGAAATTAAAAATAATTGTTTTATATTTCTTTGAAGGGATTACTACAACAAATTTAAATATTTTGATAATTCATGCAAAATAAATTAAATTCAACAATTCATTTAGCAGTAGTATTGTTATTGATTGTACTTATTTTAGCCTTGAAAACTCTAATCTGACATCTGTCAAACTGCAACACTATTACATTTATACACACCCTTTTATACATTTTTATTTATAATTTTCCAAGAATTTTAAAGCTTTGAAAACGACACAAAAGAACCTTACATTTCCGTTAAGTAAAAGGAAGTCATTGTTTATGATCAAACTCATGAGTAGATTTGTGAACATTTGTGAAGTTACAATTGTGACATTTTATTTATAAAAGTTTCGATACATAATGATTTAACCAAAATAACAAGAAAATTATGTTTTTAATAATTTTAGCTATAATTATTGGACATTTGTGTCCACATTCCCCAAGTCAAACCATCAATCCCGTGTCCACCGATATCAAAGGATGCAACCTATACAATCAAGATTGTCATTGTGGTTCAATTGCTCAGGGTCCTGGCATGAAGCTGTACACTCGAATTACCTATCCAAATTCATCCACAATTGTCACAGAGTACAACGACGATCCGCCTTATGGATTGGTGTTTATAAAAGTGTATTACCGTTGTGCAGATGAGGAAAATGTTTTAGTAGGGAAAAATGTGCGAGAATGTTCCTATGGCAAATGGATTGGCTCAGTTCCTAGATGTGGTGAGTTGTGTGTATTTCATTTCTGTAACATTAATCAAAATTAAATGTTTATTTGTAGCTTTCAATTTGCGGAACAATACCAAACTGAATAATGTGAAAATTGTCGATTTAGAATCAAATAGATCGAATTCGTCTAACGATGAAAGGCATACAATGACTACTTTGAATGATAATGCAGCACTAGAACTAGTCCTAAATGGCACATTTCAAATTCCCCTAAAAAATCAACCTTTACATTGTCTCAAATGGAGTCTTTCCCCAAAACAAGTTTGGAGTCTAACCCTGAGCCAACCAACTCGAGTCCACTATGTTCGTATCAAACTTTATGGTGATCAAATCGGAGATTTGCATCTCAATAATCAAATATCGTTTGACATGGTTTTAAATAATATTACTTACAGAGATAACAAGGAAACAGGATTAGAATCAATCAAATGTACAAATTCATTCTATAATGATTCGTACGAGCAAAAATATTCAGTCAACTATATTGTGTTGGAATTTCTTTGCCAAATACAAAAATCAAAAATTGACTCGTACGAAATTGACCAATTGTATGCAAATGTAATTGAGGTACAATTCGAAATGGCGGACAAAAACAATAATGAAACTACAAACAAGTCAAACAAAACAGATAAAATTCATGAATTGCAAAATAAAATAACCAAAATTTCATTGTGCGAACTGAAACTTTACACTTTTAATGCCGACTGTGGATTTCCTGATATTCCAATCAACGCGATCGTTCAAAGAGATTTTAATTTTCATGATGAGGAGGGAAGAAAAGCTTTCGAATACAGTTGCTCTAACAAAAAGTATCAAATAAAAGGTTTGTTGTGTATTTAGGTTGATAAATAAGAGTTTGAAGATTTTGTTTTTTAATAGGAAACTCATACGTCAAGTGTGGTAAATATGGTAAATGGAAAAGTCAATTCCCACATTGTGCAATTCCGTGTCAATTGTTGAATTTAACAACAAACGATGATGAGGATTATGAGTTAAACGTAAAGTATGAGACAATTTCGCAAATCAAAACTGGAAAGCAAGTTATTTTAGATGGAGAGTTTGCTAACATTTCTTGTGTGAACAAACAAAAGCAAAACAACATTCTAACCAATGTTGGGAACAGTTCTACGTCCAAAATTAACTTTCAAGTGATCTGTAGAAATGGAAATTGGATTGGACTTGAAGAGCTTCATCCTCGATGCAAACAATCGATACAATTCAATAATGAAATCAATAAGCAAATCAACATCACAGACAATCATCGATTACCAAAATGGATTGGTAATGTCATTGATATAATTTTGAAGGCGTTTTTGAGTTTAATAATTTCACATTAATCGAGTTTGTAAAAATGGTCTTTAGCCGTGTTGATAAGTATTTGACAAAGACCAGCAAATGTAACAATAATCTAAATTTCATGGTTAACATGACATAAACGACAAAATCTATTTCTATTGCTTCCGTCAATCATGTATATGGAAGTCACATTTTGATTTGTGTATTATACGATAATTTTACTGTGTCGGTGGTGTTTGAGTTGAGTTGTTATGTAAAGAATTGAAATAACATTAAACCAAATTTGTTCAAAATTTGCTTATGTTTTGTCTATGAATGTCAACAAAATGCAGCATATTGTCCAATGATTGCTTTTAACTAGGCAGACCGGCTTAGACGGCAAAGTCCTGCTCGGATAGGACGTAACGCTTTTTAGTGCAGTAACTGCAGTTTGACACGATCTTCTGAATACGCCACTGCTTTTTGTTTACGTTTTCTTCCTCACTGTCTGTGTTGTTGCTGCATTTAGTAAATGACCATTTACCAGCATTCTACCAGATAGTAAATCCTGGGTTTTCGTTAAATTCGCGTGTAACGACACTATCCAAGGAACCTAGTTTTTTCTCGACAAATGCAATCTGCATGTAGCTGTCAAACGATGGAAATATTTTGTCTTATGCCAAAAAGATAAATTGTTTCCTGGTTTATTTAGTGCCACCCGTATTTCACCCTACAAGTTTAGACAATTTCAAAGTTTCGCAATTAGTTCTTACCCCTAAACTCGGCCGTTGCATTATATCCACAAGTTTGTGGTCCTGGAGAATCCTGGAGTGTTCATGCAATTCTGTGCAAATTAATTATCACACGTGCTTCCACTTTCTCGTTGGCTTGTTTGCTCCAACATCACCACTGCCATTACCAAATGGCAAAACGCTCATCCAACGAAGAAATTGCCAAAAAGATGCCTCATGAACTTCAAATTGGCCTCTATCAACATAGTAATAGTATTTGGCAAGCTAGTCTACCATTGTAGACTAGACTACAATATCCATGTGACCTCAACCAACAGTGTGTCCAATTGAACTTCATTCAATTTGCAAATTGAAGAAATCCTTCAAATTTCAGTCTGATTGCTCTCATATCAAATTATCGTTCTGACATGACACATGAAATCAATGGAAATCTCGACAAAATTGAATCAGTTTTAGCTATTAATCGAAAATCATTGAATATTGGTGACATTAAATTGTTATTGAAACATGACATTCATACTTCAGGATCCTGGAATGCTTCTAATTTCTAAAAAACACTTTGCGTTTGCATTAAAAACAAAATCCCTAAAGGTCTCATCCAATTCTGCACACGGGCAAAAGAAAGATTGTTTGGAAGGCAATTACTAGAAACGCTTTTTTACGTTCACCCAGAATCTTTCTTCTCTCGATGTTCAGAGACACAAGCTCAGAAATAAGGAAAATGGGAATTGGTCGAATTTTATTTGCTCGTTAACATTCTAGTGGACAATAACGTCAATATAAAAGTTTCTAAATTGGTTTTGAACTTTGAAGCGACTGACTATTTTGAAATTATTCACTGTGATCGACTCGAGTCTTTGACTGAACCTCCTCTCGATTCGATTCTTCGATTCACTGTGGAAAAGTTGAAAAACTTTAAAACTCCACTCTTTCCATGCCACTGCCAAGGCACTGAACGATGTGTCATGGTGTGATGACTAAAGCTGCGAAAAAAAGTAATTGGTTACAAGAGAAGAGATGGCTTTATAAGATAGTCTTTGATTGCATTTCATCATTGATGAATCATAAATTCTGACCATTTTCTTCTCCAATGGACACGTGATTGAATTTGAACTATTCGTAATGTCATGAAGATGTTCGAAAAGATCTTTCAGCGGAATTTCGTTGATATGCAACCGGCAAATGTTCCATTGTAATACAATCGTCGCAGAAATTCTTCAAAATTACGAATTATCCCTCAATCAAATCCAGTGTTGATCGGTGTTTTATCACACTGGCTCTTTCTTTTGATAGATTGTTGAACTTTCTTAAAATTTAGTTTTTGCCTTTGTCTTTTTCTGTTTCTAACATTTGGTTTATCCTGGAATATATTTTGCATCATTCAATTTTAGTTCGGAAATTCTTTCAGCAACTTCTGATGATTGTAGCATACTGCAATACGTGATGTAGTTTTGTTAACACAGTTCACGAAATCGTTCATAAGATTTATGTTTTTGAACAACTTCTTGTCAGCAAGGTATGTATTGATGCTTCTGAATCAAGGATACATTGCCCATTTTCAGTTTTACAGTGTAAAATTTACACTTTACTGTAAAATAAACGGCTCCCGTGCGATTCGATTCAAGAATCGTGCATAAATAAATAAATTTTCAGTTTTACCAACGAAAAACGATAAATAATAATGTTGAATGGAATTTATTTCACCATAATTACAAATCTCGGAGTCACTTTCCGAGTCGATGGTTTCTTTTCCCCACTTTCTCTGCGTAATTACGCTTAAGCGCATTTTCCATAGATGAGTTTCTATAGATGGTTCTTGTCATGAGCTCGCCATGGTTTATCCATCTTGTTGCGATTGTTATACTTTGACTGGTAGACTTGATTGGTTGACTTGGACAATCCTGAACACATGTCCTCCGTCACTGCAATTGTAGCATATCAAAAATGAATCTTGCTTACCAGCAAATGTAGTACGACGAAATTCAGGTTTAGGAATTCTCGGCTTCAAAATTCTTTTTCTTAACTTCTTTGTAGTCGAAGTTCTCTTCAGTCAATGTCTGACGGAGCTAGAAAATTGGCTCGGGAGACCATCCAGAAAACAAAGTCGCAATTGTTCATCACTGACTGTGAGGCCACAATCGCTTAGTTTTGGTTCTCTACGAATAGCATTGTATTCTTCTGGGATTTGCCCAATTCCATTATATCACACCATTTGGATATAACATCTGATTTTCGGGATTAGTCTTCTTGGCAAAGCGAGAATATAAATAGTATCAGATCATCAGGAGAATATCATGATGGACTGATCTCTTAGGCATAATCTTAAGTACCATCTCTATGACAAAGCCACAGATCGATCCGCGAATTCAATGGACCTCCTGGAGGGGAGTAGATTGAGTCAAGGACTTGGTTTGAAATTACATTATCCGCACCTCACAATGTAACGGCTATTATGGCAACTATCTCCTCGAGAGAGGAACCGTGTGTCGAGAATTGCCTCGGCTCACATGATATCCGAGACATCGAACATGAGGATAAACTATGGCAATAGGCAGCAAAAGAACACAGCGAAGGCAACTAGGTTGCATAAGTTTCCCGATTTTGCTGGTGTGGTGGTCTCTTCTAAAGGTGATGTGCCATAAAAAGAAGGACAGAATTTGGCATAGTTTCGGTTGACGAAGTAAAAAATTCTTATAAGAATGAAGATCATTTGTACTACAAATTGTAGTAAGTGAGTGGTGAAATAATTTGTAGACCGATTATGATTATGATAAGTCTTATTGAATAAGTTTACAGTTAGAAATTTTAATTTTGACATATTTGGAACAAACAACTTAAAATTGTAACCAAAACTATCAAAGAAATATAACAATTCGTTGATAAACTCAAAAAAAATTCTCCACACTGACAACAAACAAAAGTAAACAAAAAGCAGTGGCGTATTCAGAAGATCGTGTCATACTGCAGTTAGTGCACTAAAAAGCGTTACGTCCTATCCGAGCAGGACTTTGGCGTCTAAGCCGGTCTGCCTATTTTAACCAGAGAAAATCAACATCCAACTCAATCTTTGTTGCAGTTTTTGTGTCATATTATATTTTGAGGCCGCACCAGGCCCTCAGTCAAGCCATCAATCCTTTGACATCAACCGAACACGATGCTGACGAATGCAACGATTTCATAAAAAATTGTCATTGTGGCTCGATAGCTCAAGGTCCTGGCACAAAGTTGTACACTCGAATTATCTATCCAAATGGAACTACAATTGTCAAGAGTACAATGAAGATGTGCCGTACGGCTATAAATACCTAAAAGTGTATTACCGTTGTGCAGATTAGGAAAACATTCTAGTAGGCAAAAATATGCGTGAATGTTCCAATGGCAATTGGATTGGCTCAGTTCCTAGATGTGGTGAGTTGTGTGTATTTCATTTATAAAACATTAAACAAATTTGAGTTTATCTAGCTTTCAATTTGAGAAATAATACCAAACTAAAGAATGTGAAAATTACTGACTATGAGACAAATAAATTGAATTCTTCAAAAAATACTAAAAATGCCACTCAAACCGAAAACCCGTTAAGTATGACTACCCTGTTCTATGATTCCACATTAGAACTAGTCTCAAATGGTACATTTCAAATTCCACTCAAAAATCAACCTTCACACTGTCTCCAATGGAATCTTTCCTCAAAACAAGTTTGGAGTCTAACCCTAAGCCAACCAACTCGGATCCACTATGTTCGTATCAAACTTTATGGTGATCAAATCGAAGATTTGTATCTCCGCAATCAAATATCGTTTGACATGGTTTTAAAGAATATTACCTACAAAGTTGATGAAAATGATAAAAAGAATAAAAAACAGACTAAATTGCCACTCGAACTAAAATGTACCAATTCGACTCCATCCTATTATTATGATTTGTACGAGCAAAAATATTCAGCCAATTACCTCGTATTGGAATTTCTGTGCGAAATACAAGACACCCAAAAGTCAATTTTTGAGCACTTTTTAGCGTCCGATTACGAGATTGATCGATTGTACGCAAATGTGATTGAAGTACAATTCGAAATCGTAACAGAAAAATTGGAATTCAAAAAGAAAATATTCAACATTTCATTTTGTGAACTAAAACTGTACACTTTTGGTGAAGACTGTGGAACGCCCGATATTCCAGTAAACGCGATTGTACAAAGAGATTTCAATTTTCAAGCGGAAAGAAAATCATACAAATACACTTGCAGCTATAAGAAAGATCAACTGAAAGGTTTGTTTTTGTAAAATTAACGTAAATAAGATTTTAAAAATTTGTTTATATTAGGAAACACATACGTCGAATGTGGCAACTATGGCAAATGGAAGAGCCACTTTCCACAATGTATTTCCATAAATCCGTGTCAACTGTTGAATTTAACAGAAACAAATAATGATCAGAATTATGAGCTCAATGTTAAGTATGAGTCTGTTTCGTGGACCCAAACAGGGAAGAAGGTTATTCCAAATGGAGAGTATGCTTTCATATCGTGTTTGGAAAAGCGAAATCAAACAGAAATCTCGCTCTCAAACAATCAGTCACATAAGATGAGTGCAAAATTTACTATTCAAGTAATTTGTAAAAATGGAAAATGGAATGGGTTTGAAAATGATGTCTATTCACGATGCAAACAATTGGTCAATAAGGAATCTGAATTTGACAAAGACAATTTCACCATCAGCACCACAGACAATCATCAAATAGTTACACTTCCCGTACGACTCATTAGAATAATGTTTAGTGCATTCGTAGTGTTGGTGCTGATAATCATTTCACTGTGTGTCTGCATAATATTTCGACGTTCCAAAAACAGAAAAAAGATGGATACTCTTGAGAACAAATATAAATTTGATGATGACGATCACGACTATGCAGAGATCAACTATGATTTGGCGTACTATTCGAGTATAAAACTATATCTTGAGTTGCATGATGCTAAATGTGAAAATGATTTACAGAACAAAGAAAGTTTTCAGTATGAAACAATGAGAAAAAGGGAATATATTGTTGAGGATAAACATGAGGAAATAATCAATGACACATATACACAAATGACCTCAAAAAATTAAATAAATAAATAATGTTATGTAATGATATATGTTTTTAAGTTTTCCTATTAACGTACCAAGGTTTTGGCCGTGGAATCAGTCTCAATTTTCAGATATGTTTTTTAGTTTTCCTATTAACGTACCAAGGTTTTGGCCGTGGAATCAGTCTCAATTTTCAGATATGTTTTTAAGTTTTCCTATTAACGTACCAAGGTTTTGGCCGTGGAATCAGTCTCAATTTTCAGATATGTTTTTAAGTTTTCCTATTAACGTACCAAGGTTTTGGCCGTGGAATCAGTCTCAATTTTCAGATATGTTTTTAAGTTTTCCTATTAACGTACCAAGGTTTTGGCCGTGGAAACAGTTGCCATTTTTCAGATATGTTTTTAAGTTTTCCTATTAACGTACCAAGGTTTTGGCCGTGGAATCAGTCTCAATTTTCAGATATGTTTTTAAGTTTTCCTATTAACGTACCAAGGTTTTGGCCGTGTAAACAGTTGCCATTTTTTAGATATGTTTTTAAGTTTTCCTATTAACGTACCAAGGTTTTGGCCGTGGAATCAGTCTCAATTTTCAGATATGTTTTTAAGTTTTTCCTATTAACGTACCAAGGTTTTGCGTGTAAACAGTTGCCATTTTTTAGATATGTTTTTAAGTTTTCCTATTAACGTACCAAGGTTTTGGCCGTGGAATCAGTCTCAATTTTCAGATATGTTTTTAAGTTTTCCTATTAACGTACCAAGGTTTTGGCCGTGTAAACAGTTGCCATTTTTTAGATATGTTTTTAAGTTTTCCTATTAACGTACCAAGGTTTTGGCCGTGGAATCAGTCTCAATTTTCAGATATGTTTTTTAAGTTTTCCTATTAACGTACCAAGGTTTTGGCCGTGTAAACAGTTGCCATTTTTTAGATATGTTTTTAAGTTTTCCTATTAACGTACCAAGGTTTTGGCCGTGGAATCAGTCTCAATTTTCAGATATGTTTTTTAAGTTTTCCTATTAACGTACCAAGGTTTTGGCCGTGTAAACAGTTGCCATTTTTTAGATATGTTTTTTAAGTTTTCCCTATTAACGTACCAAGGTTTTGGCCGTGGAATCAGTCTCAATTTTCAGATATGTTTTTAAGTTTTCCTATTAACGTACCAAGGTTTTGGCCGGAATCAGTCTCAATTTTCAGATATGTTTTTAAGTTTTCCTATTAGCGTACCAAGGTTTTGGCCGTGGAATCAGTCTCAATTTTCAGATATGTTTTTTAAAGTTTTCCTATTAACGTACCAAGGTTTTGGCCGTGCAAACAGTTGCCATTTTTTAGATATGTTTTTTAAGTTTTCCTATTAACCTACCAAGGTTTTGGCCGTGGAATCAGTCTCAATTTTCAGATGTTTTTAAGTTTTCCTATTAACGTACCAAGGTTTTGGCCGTGGAATCAGTCTCAATTTTCAGATATGTTTTTAAGTTCTCTCATTAACGTACCAAGGTTTTGGCCGTGGAATCAGTCTCAATTTTCAGATATGTTTTTAAGTTTTCCTATTAACGTACCAAGGTTTTGGCCGTGGAATCAGTCTCAATTTTCAGATATGTTTTTAAGTTTTCCTATTAACGTACCAAGGTTTTGGCCGTGGAATCAGTCTCAATTTTCAGATATCGTTTTTTAGTTTTCCTATTAACGTACCAAGGTTATGGCCGTGGAATCAGTCTCAATTTTCAGATATGTTTTTAAGTTTTCCTATTAAGCGTACCAAGGTTTTGGCCGTGGAATCAGTCTCAATTTTCAGATATGTTTTTAAGTTTTCCCTATTAGCGTACCAAGGTTTTGGCCGTGGAATCAGTCTCACTTTTCAGATATGTTTTTAAGTTTTCCTATTAACGTACCAAGGTTTTGGCCGTGGGAATCAGTCTCAATTTTCAGATGTTTTTTAAGTTTTCCTATTAACGTACCAAGGTTTTGGCCGTGGAATCAGTCTCAATTTTCAGATATGTTTTTTAGTTTTCCTATTAACGTACCAAGGTTTTGGCCGTGGAATCAGTCTCAATTTTCAGATATGTTTTTAAGTTTTCCTATTAACGTACCAAGGTTTTGGCCGTGGAATCAGTCTCAATTTTCAGATATGTTTTTAAGTTTTCCTATTAACGTACCAAGGTTATGGCCGTGGAATCAGTCTCAATATTGAGATATATGTTTTTAAGTTTACCTATGGCCACTGATTGAATGGAGATCAAAGGACAGCACGAGCGAATGAACTTTATTGATCTGGTTGTGTGATTGTACAAACGAACGTTCGTGTTTGTGGCTGGATGGTTGAACTGACTGACTGAAAACTCAATCTCATCGAGTTGAGCGTCTACATTTCAACTACTTTGTTGTATCCTCTTGGAAAAGTAAACAGGCATTCGTAGATCACACATAACACATAACAACGCTGACGCCATTCACCGGAGTGACTTGTGCCGTTTATATTGCCAAACTTGAACATTGCCTTTAGAACAAACGGTATCATGGGAACTTCGAGTAGAACTGGAAATTCCAGAGGAAACGCCATACTCGCCAACAAGTCCTTCTGTCAGTCAAAATTTGGCGACTACATAGATATCAGTTCCATGATGGGAGTGACATGTTGTGCTACTTTAAGTGGAAAAGCACTCTCCGGAGCGATCCATGCCTTTAGTGAGAAATGCTCAATGCTGGTGGATTCTTTGATTTTGGGCGCCACATCTGCTTTACTGTTAAAGTACTCGAGATCGGTTGGCTTTTCCACGTTCTTGCTGGCTTGCTCAGATGATTTGTACGTGTCCAGTGGTCAATCTCCACACCTTTCAACTTGTACACTGCACAATCGACATTGTCAATCGTTCGTACTTGTCAATTTATGTATCCATCCTATAGGGGTAGAAAACAAGACTGAGTAATTGAGGAATATAAATGATTCAAACGTACCAGTTCTAACCGGAATCACTTTTCAGTTCACTTGAGTCTACTGTAAGACGTGAATTGGCTTGCTCAGTTTCTCGAAATCTCATTCTCACTAACTCAAATAATTCCCATTAGCTGCTTTCCGGTTGTTGACTTTACAAGAGTAAGACTGATTGGAATGGTCCACATAGATAATCTGTACGGAATCACCTTTGCCAGAAATTAAATATGTGACATCGCCGCGCCTCAAACTTTGGCCAGTAGCCAGATTTGTCTATGCCGACCAAGGTAGTTTCCACACGAACCTTGAGACCTTTCTTGTAGACCCGAATGACACTTACCAGGAGGGTTGTAATATGGCACTGCGGGACAATGGAAAATATATAGACAATATAAACCAACAGGAAAAATAGACGATATAGGAAATTAGAGAGAATAGGAAGCAAAAGGCAAAAACAAGGCGTCTACCATGGGAGATTGCTGTCGAACTGTATCTCATAATAAAAGTTGGTAACTTCTGCAAATTCGGCATGAGCGTCGATATTGCATATTGTGCGATTCGAGTGGACTTTCTTTGAGATCATGCCGAAACAGGAGGTTTAGAAAAATCAAAGTTGGGAGATGATTTGAGGACACACCCAGGTAGGATATACCTTCTTGAAGGGCTATAACGTGAAAACAGGCCATGTGATAACCGGTTAGAGGGTAACTTGTCATACCTGTGTAACCTAATCCATTAAGTGTGCACACAATGGATCCGTAGAAGAGAAGCAATTTTCCCACTTTACTTTTGGCCGAGCACTGCAGCCAAGTGCAGTGGAGTGCGCTTGAATGGGTCTTTTGATTCTAACTTTGAGACTTGTCGCTACGAAGGGCAGCTTCTTGTAGGACTATAACTTGACTCCTTTACTTTCACATAGCAACGGATGATCGGAATCTCTACAGTTGAACCTGGGAATCCACCCGGGAACGGCAATGCAGCCAAGAATTGACTTTGTGTTGACTGAGATCAGTATTGGCCCATCAGTTCCATAATAGGAAGGACATGCTGAGCCATGCTTAGGGGAAATTGCCGTTCCAATCCACGCTTTTACTGACAAATCCCTCGGTGTAGTGGGAAAGTTTCATTTGATATCTGCTTTTCCTTAAAGTAATCCAGTTGGTCTGTACCCGTAGATATGCGCTTGCTCGAGTGATCGACCGGGTGAAGCGGCGAATCTTTAAACACTTCATACTGAAAAGGGTGCACTCAAAATTGTCGATTCGTTCAATCATATCCGTTGGACGGATCCAACCTAGGGTAGAAGCAGAAATGAGTAATTGAGCAAATTCATACCTTGCCTTTGAGGATGTCTTCGGGGTTACAATTGCCTCGTGAACGGCTATAACGGGAAAAAACCGGTGTTATGCGATAAACCGGTTAACCGGCAACTTGTCTTACGTGTGAAGCCGTGACCGTCTTTCGTTTGAACACTCGCGCCGTGGTCGAGTAGAATTAGGGCCACCGCTTTCGATAAAGCCGAGAATGATTGATAGAAGCTCAAAGACGAACGCTTGAACGGGATCTAGTGAGTCCATTCGACTTTTTCTCTCATCAGAGCTCGCCCACGAAGCGGCACGAAAAACGCGAAAGCGTTTTCACGATAAATGCGAAACGGTTAAAAACACCCAAATTGAAACTGAACCAAGTACATC
>JAKIJQ010000441.1:0-57026 GCA_023373905.1 Rhizoglyphus robini | reverse complement strand
GACACTCAAACCATGTCAATTTATGCCCACTCGGTCAACTCACACAAAAGTACACTCAGTTGCAATGATTGCAATCACTCTCGACACTCAAACCATGTCCATTTATGTCTAGTTGGTCAACTCATAAAAAAGTACACCCAGTTGCAATGATTGCAATCACTCTAGACACTCAAAACCATGTCAATTTATGCCTACTCGGTCAACTCACACAAAAGTACATCCAGTTCCAATGATTGCAATCACTCTCGACACTCAAACCATGTCAATTTATGTCTACTCGGTCTCCACCTCAAATAGTACACCCAGTTCCAATGATTGCAATCACTCTCGACACTCAAACCATGTCAATTTATGTCTACTCGGTCTCCACCTCAAATAGTACACCCAGTTCCAATGATTGCAATCACTCTCGCCACTCAAACCATGTCAATTTATGTCTACTCGGTCTCCACCTCAAATAGTACACCCAGTTCCAATGATTGCAATCACTCTCGACACTCAAACCATGTCAATTTATGTCTACTCGGTCTCCACCTCAAATAGTACACCCAGTTCCAATGATTGCAATCACTCGACACTTAAACCATGTCAATTTATGTCTACTCGGTCTCCACCTAAAAATAGTACACCCAGTTCCAATGATTGGAATCACTCTCGACACTCAAACCATGTCAATTTATGTCTAGTTGGTCTCCACCTAAAATAGTACACCCAGTTCCAATGATTGGAATCACTCTCGACACTCAAACCATGTCAATTTATGTCTAGTTGGTCTCCACCTCAAATAGTACACCCAGTTCCAATGATTGCAATCACTCTCGACACTCAAACCATGTCAATTTATGTCTACTCGGTCTCCACCTAAAATAGTACACCCAGTTCCAATGATTGGAATCACTCTCGACACTCAAACCATGTCAATTTATGTCTACTCGGTCTCCACCTAAAATAGTACACCCAGTTCCAATGATTGGAATCACTCTCGACACTCAAACCATGTCAATTTATGTCTACTCGGTCTCCACCTAAAATAGTACACCCAGTTCCAATGATTGCAATCACTCTGACACTCAAACCATGTCAATTTATGTCTACTCGGTCTCCACCTAAAATAGTACACCCAGTTCCAATGATTGGAATCACTCTCGACACTCAAACCATGTCAATTTATGTCTACTCGGTCACAACAAACAATAGTACACCCAGTTCCAATGATTGGAATCACTCTCGACACTCAAACCATGTCAATTTATGTCTACTCGGTCTCCACCTAAAATAGTACACCCAGTTCCAATGATTGCAATCACTCTCGACACTCAAACCATGTCAATTTATGTCTAGTTGGTCTCCACCTAAAATAGTACACCCAGTTCCAATGATTGGAATCACTCTCGACACTCAAACCATGTCAATTTATGTCTAGTTGGTCTCCACCTAAAATAGTACACCCAGTTCCAATGATTGCAATCACTCTCGACACTCAAACCATGTCAATTTATGTCTACTCGGTCTCCACCTAAAATAGTACACCCAGTTCCAATGATTGGAATCACTCTCGACACTCAAACCATGTCAATATATGTCTACTCGGTCACAACAAACAATAGTACACCCAGTTCCAATGATTGGAATCACTCTCGACACTCAAACCATGTCAATTTATGTCTACTCGGTCTCCACCTAAAATAGTACACCCAGTTCCAATGATTGCAATCACTCTCGACACTCAAACCATGTCAATTTATGTCTAGTTGGTCTCCACCTAAAATAGTACACCCAGTTCCAATGATTGGAATCACTCTCGACACTCAAACCATGTCAATTTATGTCTACTCGGTCTCCACCTAAAATAGTACACCCAGTTCCAATGATTGGAATCACTCTCGACACTCAAACCATGTCAATTTATGTCTACTCGGTCTCCACATAAAATAGTACACCCAGTTCCAATGATTGGAATCACTCGACACTCAAACCATGTCAATTTATGTCTTACTCGGTCTCCACATAAAATAGTACACCCAGTTCCAATGATTGGAATCACTCTCGACACTCAAACCATGTCAATTTATGTCTTACTCGGTCTCCACATAAAATAGTACACCCAGTTCCAATGATTGGAATCACTCTCGACACTCAAACCATGTCAATTTATGTCTAGTTGGTCTCCACCTAAAATAGTACACCCAGTTCCAATGATTGGAATCACTCTTGACACTCAAACCATGTCAATTTATGTCTACTCGGTCTCCACCTAAAATAGTACACCCAGTTCCAATGATTGGAATCACTCTCGACACTCAAACCATGTCAATTTATGTCTACTCGGTCTCCACCTAAAATAGTACACCCAGTTCCAATGATTGGAATCACTCTCGACACTCAAACCATGTCAATTTATGTCTAGTTGGTCTCCACCTAAAATAGTACACCCAGTTCCAATGATTGGAATCACTCTCGACACTCAAATCATGTCAATTTATGTCTAGTTGGTCTCCACCTAAAATAGTACACCCACTTCCAATGATTGGAATCACTCTCGACACTCAAACCATGTCAATTTATGTCTAGTTGGTCTCCACCTAAAATAGTACACCCAGTTCCAATGATTGGAATCACTCTCGACACTCAAACCATGTCAATTTATGTCTAGTTGGTCTCCACCTAAAATAGTACACCCAGTTCCAATGATTGGAATCACTCTCGACACTCAAACCATGTCAATTTATGTCTAGTTGGTCTCCACCTAAAATAGTACACCCAGTTCCAATGATTGGAATCACTCTCGACACTCAAACCATGTCAATTTATGTCTAGTTGGTCTCCACCTAAAATAGTACACCCAGTTCCAATGATTGGAATCACTCTCGACACTCAAACCATGTCAATTTATGTCTAGTTGGTCTCCACCTAAAATAGTACACCCAGTTCCAATGATTGGAATCACTCTCGACACTCAAACCATGTCAATTTATGTCTACTCGGTCTCCACCTAAAATAGTACACCCAGTTCCAATGATTGGAATCACTCTCGACACTCAAACCATGTCAATTTATGTCTACTAATGCAAATTCCGGTTACCCACAATTTGCGTGGAGAATTATCCCAAATTAGTTGATATTTCCTGTCCGTTTGTTTATTCTATGTTCTCATTCGCTTGTTTGTGGATATAATTGTTTAAACTTTGTTCCAATTTGACGTGGCCCTAAAGTCAAAATATTATTTGTCGAGTCATGGATGACGTTAAATTCTGTCTAATATATCAATTATGGAACATCGCCAAACAATAGGTCCCACAAGGCA
Organism: Rhizoglyphus robini; assembly: GCA_023373905.1. Classification (NCBI taxonomy): domain Eukaryota; kingdom Metazoa; phylum Arthropoda; class Arachnida; order Sarcoptiformes; family Acaridae; genus Rhizoglyphus; species Rhizoglyphus robini. The sequence continues at coordinate 53,722 of JAKIJQ010000441.1, read as the reverse complement.
ACAATCAACTGTGGCGGGTTTAAATACTGGACCTATCTGGCCATTCAAAGGCATCTATTCTAAGGTACAAGTTGCCTCATGGAATACTTGCCTCGATCCCTTTTGTTGGCCATCACAAGCCTTAGACCAAGACCATCGGTACCGCGCCTCCCTCCTTACCAAGGTCCGCCCCAACAAGCTTCGTGCTAGCTCTCTTGGTGACCCTCTTTGACTCGACTCGAACCCCCGCCTATGTTCTGTTTGGGCTCGAGGGTCAAATTTGTTGGATTGTTTTGAAGATTTTAAAGATTTTTTTTGAATTTATGCGCCTTCTCTGCTCTAGAGCCTCAACTTGCCCTCATACTAAATTCGACTCAACTCGAACTTCACCTCTGTACTTCTGCTATGGACCCTCCGGTGTACATCAAGCGAACGACTCAGGCCAGCTTCTACCGAGCTGAAACTATCAAGCCACTCGATTTGCTCCTGGAAGAAATAAAGACCCAGACCCGGTCAATACTTCTAAGCTACATCGATTCCAAGTGCAAAGATGAAAAGTTCCAATCGGCCATTTTGGATCTCATTGGATACATAGACGATCACTATGCAGAAGATGATCTCACCGTGTCCCGAATATCTCAAGATGATATTCCATCCCTCGTTTCCTTTTTTGATTACGTCTTACCTAATTTAAGACTAAATTTAGATCCTCACTATGACCCGCTCAACTCGTTCTTGGTGGATATCATCAAGTTTGGAGCCCAATCTGGATCTAAATTTGCCGAAACGTTTCAATATTTCCAAGATAAGGGCATCCTACAAGGGGTACTCCTCAATCCGGATTACAAGATGCGGCAACTATTTCTGCTGCTCAAGTACTCAAGTTGTGGTGATTTGTGGGATATGTTCTTCCACATACGCGTCATATCCCACTTAATCAGCATTGAAGACATCGAGTTGTTCCATATATTCCTTCAAGAACATCAATTGGAGCCATATCAAGTTTACATCATCAGCATTATGGACCGCGATTGTTAGCGAGCTGTGGTAGCGAACTTTAGTGTTGCCCAAGTCGAAACTAATAACATCGGCTTCAGAACGTTCTGGACCAACCGACTGCCTGAGGTCTCCTACCACAAGACCATCCTCCACATTGGTCAGCTTCGGCTCAAATCCTACTCAAAGCGCAAAGAAGCTCTACCAAGTCCGAAGCATCCTGATCGAACATCAAGACATGTAAATCATCTTGCCATTTGATCTCAGTTGATGGTCTTGTTTATGCTCAATAAATTCTCGGCTTAAACGCATCTACGACAATAGCACCAGGGGCTGATGGTTTCTTTGCATATCGAGTATCAGCTGATACACTAGTGTACTGATGCACTAGTCTCCTGGAACTTCGTGTCGTTTGAAAAATACAGAGCGAATTATATCTTTCTGAAGATTTGCAGTTTCAATTATTTTGTCAATATCGATATGGGGTTCGATGTTTGGAGTAGGTTTCCCCCCAACAGTATTGCGTCTGCCGGCGTACAATTTAATGTACATTTGCCACTACTTGCTTAATCAGGGCAACTTGAAATTTGCGCACTAGTGGGTCTGCTCCTTCGTCGAATTTAGTTATTTCGAGCATTTCGTTCAGCTCAGGGAGAAATTGGGAGCCATTTTCACCAACCAGTAGATCGAAATGTCTACTTTTCTCTTCGAGAAGGGTTGAAAGTTGCTTTTCAACCACTTCCAGTAGTTTACTTTCTCTCTTTGTAGACTTCAAGTTCGTTGGTTCCAATGGCAATGAGTCCCGATTGTTGGACAATTTCGAGTGAGACTTGCAGTTGGTTGTTGTCTGACTCAACTCAACATTACGTAATGTTTTGGACGAGAGTTGTTTTTTTAGTTCAACCAGTTCACGTTTGCATTCACGCAGATCTTCCAGTTCTTGCTTGTCAATTGTTTCGGTGCTTCTCCCTTTCTTTTGTTTGGGTGCAGGAGCTCAAGTAATGGTTCGAGTCAGGCATAAAGTGGGTTGGAATGAAGCTTTGGTAGAAGTGGAGTTGGAGGCTGCGAGATTGTAGGCACGTGTTGCTGGGCGGTTACCAGCTTTAACGGTGACATCAGTGGTTTGTTAGTCAAGGCTTTCCAAAATGGTCGTAGTGACAGGACTAGAAGATCCTTTTGGAGTGATTGTGTTGAACTCAAGATGATTTTCGATATCCTCCGTCTCAATAAAGGGTAGAGTAGTTTCAGATTCATTGAGAGTCATATCCTCTTGTGAAAGGATCAACTCCATAACGTCCTGATTATTACGTTTGTTGTTTTGATTAGGAGAGACATTCGGTGAGTTACCATTTGAAATCGTAGGTGATTTGGATTTATCCCCATTGGCGATCAAAGATAGTCCTTTGGTGGGAAGCATAGCGGTCAGATTCTGCTGTTTTGCGCTGAGGCGTTGATTTCCAGTAGGAGACTTGAAAGGTGGCATCAAGTTCTCAGCAATCTGTACTCGGGTTTCGTTGGACTGCTTACTGGTAGACCGAAGTTGTCTCTGCGGTGGCGCAGGAAGGTTGTGATGGGTGCCCTTCATTTTTTCATCTGTGGAGGATGACATCGTCGAAAAGTGTGTTGAAGTTGGTGTAACACGGTTAATAAATTGTCGAGGAATCACAAACAAAACAGATGATAAAGTAGTTGTGGTGGTTGGTGAGAACACGATTGTTTACATTCGTAGGGTTGTGTCAGATAAGTCAGCTGTAGTGTGATGATCACAGGTAGGTGGACATAGTGGCTTCTGTTGGTTGGGTGTATTTTGCTGCACACACCTTGTTATACAGTTGTAGGGAGAGTTGAACGAGGTAGTGGTCGTCGAGAGTGAGTCATGTAGGTGGTAGCATTCAAGTGAATGAAGAACTTTGACTGTGGTGTGTCGATCTGAGCATGCTCGTGGACTTGGGTGGTGAGCGAGGCCGAAGGCCGAGTTGGGGACGGTGGTGGGGGCCTGGGCGTCGGGCTGAGTGGTCGAAGACCACGAGGTCCGAGAAATGGGTGAAACTCTGTCTGATTTGGAGTAGATAGGAACATATGCACTACACCGTTGAGTTCGGAAAAATTAGGTGACTGATTGTTTCACTCGTTTGGTGTCTGTCGATGAAGGATTCACTGGGATTCAGTTAGATTTCCATGAGAGGTGGACACACTAAGCTGATCACAAAACACAAAAGAGGACCTCAAATACACCAACAGCTCATAACAATAGACTAGGTTTAGTGAGGAGGTAGGTCCACAGAGGACGTACCAAAGTTGAATCAAAACAAACAGCTGCTGTATTGAGGAGAGTAGCATTCGCTGGTGTCTAGGGTCAGACACAGCCCAATATTCTATCCTCATAATAACATCATTGGCTCCAAAGGAGCATAGTCTGAGCGGGCGGACAACACGCCCTCCACTACCAGAGTAAATGTTTATTTATTTTTATTATAATAGCGTTAGTATCTTAGATGTAGTTCCCTTCTGATTACTTCTTCTCTGTCAGATTGTTAAATTAGTAAAATAAAAGTTTCTCAATAACAGGTTCATCGTGGTTTGTCAGGCTCAATAGAATACATGTTGTAAACATAGGTTTCAATGTAGATAGATCCCCATTTTCAGATATAAAATGAATATTATCTTCCGAAATGGCGATTTTTGTTGAATTCATGATGATTCTTTGATTATACGTCATGTGTTCGATGCGACTTCTGATCGATGTGTTCGATGATAACATTCAACTCACGCACTTTCCTACCCCACAAGTTCCACAAAAATTGCAGATTGCGATCGGGCCTCGTGCCTCGGCCGATCGCAATTGCAATTTTTATGGCTCTTTTCTGAATTTGTTCGAGGTTATTAGTATCCCAATTCAAGGATCATGGAATCCCAGTGCTAACTATCACGTCAAAATCTTCTGTCCACGTACAGTCCAAGTACCGTAAAATCTCAAACTAGCGCCGCGGCGCTTATTAATTTCAACAGGCTCTGACTGCGGCGATTATTTGAATGCGGCGCTTAATTGAATGCGGCGCTTATTAGAGATTTTACGGTATGTATGCACGTGTGTGTTTGCGTTCGACGGTCGTATTGAAAACATGTCGGCAGACGGATTCTTCAAATAAGTCAAAGCTTGTTCAATCGATTTCGATTTGTTTCTTGTCCATAAAAGCCTTTTAGTCGATAAATACGAACAACCGGGTGCACAGCGTTTTCAATCATCTCGTTTGCAGTTAGTGCGTGATCCAACACAGGATAAAACGGTTCTGGTAGAACTTGGTCAGGTTTGTTTTTATTGTCGTTAATTCTGGTGCATTAGTCTTCTGACGTGGTAACGGTGGAAACGTTGAGTAGGACAGCTTCCTGGTCTCCAACTTCTTCCAGGTGGTCTTCATCTGGGTCTTACTTTAGATCTTTCATTCATTGTATTAAAAAACAATGCACAACTAAAAGTGATGCATTTTATAATTTTTGGTTCACGACTGGCAACAAACCAAACACTTCTGTGTCTACACTCTGATAAAAAGTTGCACATGAGTGTGTTGAAATGTCAGCTGTTGTTGTCAATAGTTTCAATAGTTACAATTCTCAACACTAGGTGGCGCTAGGGGTCAGATTTTATCTTTGCATTTCTGAGATAACCACTATTTTTATGCAACTCAGACCTATCCCAAAAGCTTAAGTTTAAAATTTGGTGCAATTTGATCCAGTAGTTTTTCCAGAATCTCTCGTGCAAGCAACACAAAATGTCATGGTAGAAGTCTTTCGCTTTGGCGAAGCTTCGCTTCGCCCCCGCTCAGACAAAAACAGGACTGATTGTGAGAAGTTTGATTCAATTGAGTTTAGAGATGGTATATTCAGTGTAAGAAACATTTCTGGCGAAGGTGGCACAACAAGAAAGGGCTGACATCGGTATGTTTGTATACTTGTTTGAGATGTGCTTGGTCTAATGTGCTTTGTTTTGGTTTTTGCTGTTTGCGATTTTATTTCATCGTGGATTGCTGCGTTTGTTGATTGATATTGTCAGATTGATCTCTAAGCATTATGTTTTGTATATTTGTCAGTAAAAATAAAAGTTTTAAAGATTTGAACATAATTCGCTGTGAGTCCATTGCATTTAAAGAGTACAAATTACTCGCTTACCAAGCAAAATGGCTCGTTTTTGGACTTAAACAAAATAAACTTCCTTTTTAGTTGGACCGTTTAACTTCAAAACTAGCCAAAATGGAACACTGAAATGTCCCGCCAAATACTAGCATTTGACAGTTAAAAACTTTATCACCTAATCATACACAGTGCAGTTCACTAAAATGTCAATGTCTGATTGTTCCTTTGACAATATAGCTCATATGTAGCTAAGGCCCCAGAGTGAGTAATGCAGTAAATGCAATGTTGAGGCAGTATTGCATCATGTACTGCTCTACTGTTCAGTATTGCGTATATAAGCACGCTCAATCAAGCTACCAATCATCTCGTCTATTTGAGTTAATCTGTTGACCACTTGTAACTAGTTCGCGGCATATTCTCTTCTATTTGTGCACTTATTCTCTTGTTCAACTACCTCAAGCTACCTCGTTACCTCGACACTTCTTCACTCTCTTCACCAGTCAGTTAAATCCCCGGAAGTATTTAAACCCAATCAATACATCCAACCAGGACCCCAATCACCAATCACAATGCTTCGATCTTCTGTCCTCGCTGCTAAAGTCACATCAAATGTACTCCGAACAGGAGCAGCCAGAATTCACTCCCTCACTATGAACCAATATTTGAGCAGACTTTTTAGCCATAAAGGCTGTTCCTTGCGTTATTTGTCCACCGGAACGAAGATCACCACACACTACACTGTGGTGCCTCGAGAAGACGATACTCGATGGAAAGATGTAGACATGAATCGTGTGGCCGATGAGACCGATGTAAGTACCCAGTGCACTGGTGTAAGTTGGCTCGTTGGCTAATGTTTACGTTACTTTAAACACAGATCGTCATCGTTGGCGGTGGACCTGCTGGCCTAAGTGCAGCAATACAACTCAAAAAGTTGGCTTTACAAAATGATAAAGAGCTTCGAGTTACCTTGGTGGAAAAAGCACCACAGATTGGCATGCACACACTCTCGGGCGCTTGCATCGAACCACGAGCTTTGAATGAACTCTTCCCCGACTGGAAGGAGAAAGGTGCTCCACTCGATACACCTGTGACGGAGGACAAGTTTGCGCTGCTGACCAAAAATGGTCGAATCCCAATTCCAATTGTGAAGGGAATGTCTTTGTACAACCACGGCAACTATGTTGTTCGACTTGGACACTTGGTGGAATGGCTCGGCATCCAGGCAGAAGAACTTGGAGTGGAAGTATATCCTGGATATGCTGCCTCGGAAATTTTGTTCGATGGAGACAATGTCTGCGGAATTGCTACCAATGATGTTGGCATTGGTAAGGATGGCTCTCCAAAGGAGGCCTTTGAGCGAGGCATGGAGTTGCGTGCCAAATGTACAATCTTTTCTGAAGGCTGTCATGGCCATTTGGCAAAGCAACTCTACTCAAAGTTCAATTTGCGCCAAAACGCTCAATCACAAACGTATGGCATTGGACTGAAAGAAGTGTGGGAAATTGAACCCGCGTTGCATAAACCGGGCAAAATTGAACACACCGTCGGATGGCCTCTTCCCTTCACAACGTACGGAGGCTCATTTCTGTACCATCTCAGTGGCGATGTTCCCACGATTGCTGTGGGCTTTGTGGTCGGACTTGACTACTCGAACCCTTACCTGTCGCCCTTCAAGACGTTCCAACAATTCAAATTGCACCCTTCTGTGCGTAAATACTTCGAGACAGGCAAACGCATTACCTACGGAGCACGAGCTCTCAACGAAGGAGGATTGCAGTCAATTCCCAAACTCACCTTCCCAGGTGGATGTTTGATTGGCTGCAGTCCCGGCTTTTTGAACACTCCCAAGATCAAAGGCACTCACAATGCGATGAAAAGTGGAATGATCGCTGGGGAATCCATCTACGAAGCGTTCTCTGCGGGCAAACTCGACTATGGTTACGAACCGGTGGAGTATGAGACTACACTGAAACAAAGTTGGGTCTGGCAAGAGTTGAAGGCGGCCAGAAATGTTCGACCAGCTTTCAACACACCTTTGGGTTTATACGGTGGTCTTGCCTACACGGGCACTTTCTACCTCATTCTCGGTGGTCGAGAGCCGTGGACATTGAAACATGGCAGTCCAGACTATGCTCACTTGAAACCAGCCTCTGAGTGTAAGCCAATCGATTACCCGAAACCGGACGGACAAATCACTTTTGACTTGATGTCCTCGGTGGCTCTGACAAATACCAGCCACGAAACAGATCAACCAGCCCATTTAACCCTCAAGAATGACAATGTTCCCGTTGAGAGGAACTTGAAAATCTTCGATGGTCCTGAGCAGCGATTCTGCCCTGCAAGCGTGTACGAATTTGTGCCCACCGAGTCTGGCGAAAGTAGACTGCAAATCAACGCGCAAAATTGCATTCACTGCAAGACTTGTGACATTAAGGATCCATCGCAAAACATCAACTGGGTCACTCCTGAAGGTAAGACTCCGGTGGCACTGCCACACAGCGTTTCAATTCTAATCATTTTGATTTAGGTGGCGGCGGACCGGCATATTCCGGAATGTAATGCAATGATGTGTTTGGTGATTGGTCAAAAATTCAATCAGTCAGTCGTCGGGGCCTATGGCGCAGTGGTTAGCCACTGGACCCCAGACGAAGGAGGTAGTGGTTCGAACCCTGACCGTTCTCATGAAAATTTACTTTAATTTTCTGAGTGATTGGATCGTCATTCCTGGACAATGGACACCGCCCACATGCCCGATCTGGCGCTGCCCTATGGGTTCTAGCCGCCTCAAGAATGCTGAAAGGATGGAAGAATGAAAAAAGTCGCATGGCGTGGACACTACGTAGACCGTATACTACGCGTAGCCAGATTGTTGTTTGTAATTTGTAATCTGTCGAAAGACGAAATAAATATAAAATCAAATAAAATTCAATGCTGTCGTGGTGCTTCGAGAGCAGGTTGGCCAGTATGGTAAAATTTTCGCACTTGAACTTTATGACGCTGTCAGTATTTCGGGCGACATTTTACACTTGGTCGGCATGAAGGACTCGAGAACGATTGCAGCCATTAACAAAGAAACCAAAAGAAACGCCAATCTTTCAGGTGGTTGATCTCTTCAACGCAATATACGAAATCAATTAGATGGTCCACATAAAAACTAATTAAATAAATATTTTCCTTTATCAATGTTACCTTTGTACCTTTGTGATTTTATTATGGCTTGCTAAGTCTAGATGAGTTGCTACTGGAAAAGTGCCCTCAAAGTGCCAATTGTGCTCTGAACTTTGATACCAAGATGTTTTTGGTGTCAAGTTTGTCGGGTCATCAAAAGATCGTAAAAGCGATGATGAACCTTGTTTGTAACTTATCTATAGTGCCCTAACCGCTTCCGAGGCGTTATCTATGATTGTGACAAGTGCATGTATGACACATACGTTGTGTGTAACGTTACAGCAGTACTCAAGTGTAGTGTTTAGTACCGCCTCAAAGCGTGTGTGCAGCATGTTCATGCATAAATGCCCGTGCCGACAAACAACAAAGACACTTCTGATCTTGCACATCTTTTTACAACTAGATAACTAGATAATCTTTGTTCAAAGCAGAAATTTTGTTGTCTGCACATTTTATTTGGTGATCACATTTCGCACTTTTCGTCCATTTTTTTATCAACACCTTCAAAATGTCCCTCCGCATTTTAGTTGGTTGTAAACGCGTGATAGATTACGCGGTTAAGGTAAGTGACTATAATTTTAATATTCAATTTTGTGGCAACTTGTATTTTGTATCTTTTTGACTAGATCCGTGTTAGACCAGACAACAAAGGCGTTGTCACACAAGGCGTCAAACACTCACTCAATCCATTCGATGAAATAGCCGTTGAGGAAGCAATTCGGCTCAAGGAGAAAAAGTTGGCTTCGCAAATTATTGCCGTCTCGATTGGCCCAACTACCTCACAAGAAACGTTGCGAACTGCCCTAGCTATGGGCTGTGACAAGGCGATCCACGTTGAGGTGGACGATCAAAGTGCCGAAAACTTACTGCCAATAAATGTTTCAAAGATTCTGGCCAAGGTGGCACAACAAGAAAGGGCTGACATCGGTATGTTTGTATACTTGTTTGAGATGTGCTTGGTCTAATGTGCTTTGTTTTGGTTTGTTTAGTAATGGTTGGCAAACAAGCAATCGACGATGATGCCAATTCGACAGCTCAGATGACTGCAGCCTTGTTAAACTGGCCTCAAGCAACCAATGCATCCAAAGTGGAAAGTGATGCCGAAGGAAAGGTTGTAGTGACTCGAGAAGTTGACGGTGGCTTGCAAAACGTCAAGTACACGTTGCCTATTGTGGTGAGCGCCGATTTGAGGCTAAATACACCACGATACGCAACCCTGCCAAACATAATGGTATGGAATTGTTATTTGTTTATATTCAACATTTATTAATTTAATATTTTTGTTTTCATGTATTTTTAGAAGGCTAAAAAGAAGCCAATCGAGAAGAAAACGCCCAAAGACTTTGGCGTTGATGTTACAATTCCTCGGATTGAAGTTCTCACTGTGCAAGAACCTGCCAAACGTGAAGCTGGCATTCAAGTAAAGGATGTCGAGGAATTATTAACAAGACTCAAGGAAATGGGAAGGATCTGACTCAGATAATCGGCTCATTTCGGGTGGTTGTGGCATGAAGGCGAAATTTACCAGTGTTCGCCACGTGGATATCAAATACCACTTCATCCGTCGATTGGCCCAACAAGGCATCCTCATGGTCGAATGGGTTGAAGCAAACAACCAATGCGCTGATGGTTTTACCAAGGTTCTCCCTCCCACTGGATTTACACACTTCCTCGAGCTTCTTAATTCTTTGTAATTCTTTCATTCTTCAAGAAGGAGAAGTGTTTGAGAATACTTTACATAGACACATTCTATAGTAAGCAATGTTCCTGCAATACTTCTCACATACAATACACTACACGTTATTCTCCTTTTCCGTTGTATAACTTCCTCCTCTCTCCTCAGCACGTGTGCACGTGCTTCATACAAATTGTCCCTTGATCTCATATACCTTTTTACCAGTTTTTGGACTTTTGTCCTCTTATTAATCATTATTAAACCGATACTTCAACACTATCAGTGCCGCAACTCATCCTCGTACTGATACTCCGAAATAGTATCAGTACTACTTTGGTACTAGAATAACTAGGACTGTGGCAGGCAATATTCGCTTTGAACAACCGTGATAATATCCATTTTTATATACAGTCGTGGCTAAATAGGCCATATTCCGAGCACTTTGGTACTAATATATGGAGTTTTTGGGGAAAAGTCGACTACTTTGGTAGTAAAATAGGTCATTTTTTTGGAAATTCCGATTACTTTGGTTCTATAATGGCTAGGACTGTGGCAGGCAATATTCACTTTGAACAACCGTGATAATATCCATTTTTATATACAGTCGTGGCTAAATAGGCCATATTCCGAGCACTTTGGTACTAAAATATGGAGTTTTTGGGGAAAAGTCGACTACTTTGGTAGTAAAATAGGTCATTTTTTTGGAAATTCCGATTACTTTGGTTCTATAATGGCTAGGACTGTGGCAGGCAATATTCACTTTGAACAACCGTGATAATATCCATTTTTATATACAGTCGTGGCTAAATAGGCCATATTCCGAGCACTTTGGTACTAAAATATGGAGTTTTTGGGGAAAAGTCGACTACTTTGGTAGTAAAATAAATCATTTTTTTGGAAATTCCGATTACTTTGGTACTATAATGGCTAGGACTGTGGCAGGCAATATTCACTTTGAACAACCGTGACAATATCCATTTTTATATACAGTCGTGGCTAAATAGGCCATATTCCGAGCACTTTGGTACTAAAATAGGAAGTTTTTTGGGGAAAAGTCGACTACTTTGGTAGTAAAATAGGTCATTTTTTTGGAAATTCCGATTACTTTGGTACTATAATGGCTAGGACTGTGGCAGGCAATATTCACTTTGAACAACCGTGATAATATCCATTTTTATATACAGTCGTGGCTAAATAGGCCATATTCCGAGCACTTTGGTACTAAAATATGGAGTTTTTGGGGAAAAGTCGACTACTTTGGTAGTAAAATAGGTCATTTTTTTGGAAATTCCGATTACTTTGGTTCTATAATGGCTAGGACTGTGGCAGGCAATATTCACTTTGAACAACCGTGACAGTAGTGTCGGTTGTGCCTTGCATTCTGATTCTATGAATTGTCACATTGTGGACAGAAAAAAGCAATGTTCCAAGAGTTGAGGCATCATATGTGTCGGTTGTGCCTGGCATTCTGATTCTATGTATTGTCACATTGTGGAGAGAAAACAGTAGAAAACGAGTCCCAGGGTCGATAGGGCATGGTGATCTACCTTAATGGGATCGGTATCTATCGATTGGACACTTTAATTACCCAAAATGATCATTTCCTCGACCAATGGGATTTAAAAAACAAATTGACCAAATACACACCGTGCTCTCCCTCAGTCAACAAACAGAGAGTGGGGAAGACAAAAAGATTGTAGAGCACTAGAAAACGGAGCCTAGGGTCGGTAGAGCATGGTGATCTCGACCTATTGGATTTAAAAAACAAATTTACCAATTACGACACGGAACAATCAAAACTCAACATTGGACATTGACACATACCGAAGATTGTCTAGGACAATCTTAATGCAACGAGCACATGGACAGTTGCATCCCAATTTGAATGGAACGAACCATATCACGTGAAGAAACTAGTTTATTTTTAAGCTCATGGGCCCTACTAACAGGGCACAGAACCAAAATTAACAGGCACAACGTCTAAATGCGAAATGCCTAGTCTCAAATGTACAAATCTTGAAACTCCTGTAACATCACCAATTACAGTGCACTAAAATGAAATTGTCTGATGGTTGCTGGGACAATATAGCTAATGTCTTTTAAGATTATGATTCTCGAGACAAGGAAAAATAATCCTGACATAAATTTCTAGCAGTTGTGCATGTGTCTTCACAGTCCCGAATTTAATAAAATTCAAAAACAAAGATTGGAATATCGAGTACAACGTGGATCTTATTTCCATCCGGCCAACACGCAAATTAGATGGTGGATCATTTAATTCAAACCCAAATTAACAATTTAGGTCAACATTTGCACTACAAAAGTGAACATCGAATCAAGTTGTCACCTAATCATACTTGACCATTCACAGTGCACTGAGAGTGGAAAACTTTGGACAACGTGGATCTTATTTCCACCCTGGCAACACGCAAATTAAATGGTGGATAATTTAATTCATGAGCAAATGAACAATTTAGGTCAACATTTGCACTACAAAAGTGAACATCGAATCAAACAAGTGGCGATTTAAAGTTGTGGTGATGATGACTGTTGTGCATTGTGACCAACCTGACATTGGTCGTGTTAGACAACCTTCATATACCAATTTAAATACAAAGATTTGAATAATGAGTACACTAAAATGAAAATGTCTGATTGTTGCTTTGACAATATAGTTAATGTCTTTTAAGATTATGATTCTCGGGACTAGGAAAAATAATTTATTCAACTCTTTTCTTGACAAATCATAGGCCATACTCAAATCGGCAAATATCCACTTACAAAACATCATATTGTTTGTTGGAATTGTCACCTCTTTTTGGTAATACTCTTTTGAAACACGCACGTGAATCCTAGTTCAAAGTTCAAAGTAACTTTTCAAATGTACAAATCATCAAATTGTGAAATTGACAAAAATCAATTTGTAAAAAAGGATTTAAATGATCTTTTAGATTATAGTTTTTAAAATATATAAATGACTGTACCGTCCTAGAAATGCTTTTGTATAGCTCATGTGGGCTCTAAATGTTCACAGAGGTGTGCATTTTATGAAACGAATTCCATATCGGTGCTGCGTTGCATCAAAACTAATGATATGGTCATTTTTTTTGGAAATTCCGATTACTTTGGTTCTATAATGGCTAGGACTGTGGCAGGCAATATTCACTTTGAACAACCGTGATAATATCCATTTTTATATACAGTCGTGGGTTGACGAAAACATCCTGTTTTTTGTGCCAGAAGTCTTAGAATAATTCATAGTTTATTTTAGAATAAAAAAATAGCAACCGGAAATGGGGTCCAGGAAGATGTTCCAATTGGAACTTTTGAGTGGTTTCCGCCGTTGCGGTATTGTAGGGGAGTATGCTCCTAAATTTTCAAGTCCCTAGCTATTGTGGTTCGTTCTGGAGCCTTGGTCCAAGTTGGCACCACGAAGAGGTTAATTGGTATTGTGGAATAAAATCAAGGAAATACACGAGCCAACAAAATTAGAAATAACCACCAAGCACTACCAAAGGCTACTAATTTAAATTATTCAAACTGCTAAAATTTTAAATAAGTGAAAAAATATAACGTTAATTAGGAATTTGACAAATTATCAATAAATCGAAATACAAAATGTTGAGCTCTACCGAATCTTTGTCATCTATATGACAAAAAATTGTTATGAAAATTATGATTAATGTTAAAACAATTGCACACTTCTTTCATAAAATTTTTATATTTAATTTATATTCAATTTTAATATACTAAAGTTACGTATTCACATATTCTGTTACGTTAATTTTCCTTGAAACTAAAACAGGGGCTGGAGTGGGGTTAGACACTGTAGATAGACAGGGATGACATTTTTTACAAACTTTCAATTCTCTAGTTGGACAGTATACTGGAACAGAATGAATTTCCAAAGTAGAGAACAACTGTGAGCATACAAGACATTACTAATGATCAATAAATATTCGTTTTTCGTGTACCATTCCTTGACATTAACGATCCGATTATCCACAATAGAATTTGTAGGTTTCACACAATTGACGGGCGGAAAATGCCAAATCAGTTGATATTTCCTGTCCAGTTGTTTATTCTATGTTCTCATTCGCTTGTTTGTGGATATAATTGTTTAAACATTAAATTGTTCCAATTGTCACGTGGCCCTAAAGTCAAAATATTATTTGTCGAGTCATGGATGACGTTAAATTCTGTCTAATATATCAATTATGGAACATCACTAAACAATAGGTCCAACAAGGCAACAATCAACTGTGGCGGGTTTAAATACAGGACCAGTCTGGCCATTCAAAGGCATCTCGTCTAAGGTACAAGTTGCCTCAAGAAAGACTTGCCTCGATCCCTTTTGTTGGCCATCATAAGCCTTGGACCAAGACTATCGGTACCGCCCCTCCCTCCCTACCAAGGTCCGCCCCAACAAGCTTCGTGCAAGCTCTTGGTGACCCTCTTTGACCAGATCCCCCCGCTTCTGTTCCTCTACGATGGATCCTCCAATCTACATCAAGAGAACAATAGAAGCCATCTACCCTGCGACTCGACACTCGTACTCTTCGAATCGACTCGAAACCACCGCCTTTGTTCTTCAGCTATGGACCCTCCGGTTTACATCAAACGAACGAATCAGGCCATCTTTTACCGTGCTGAAACCATCAAGCCACTCGATGTGCTTCAGAAAGAAATCAAAGCCCAGATCCGATCAATTCTTCCAAGCTTTATCGACACCAAGTGCCAAGATGAAAAGTTCCAATCGGCCATTCTGGATCTGATCGGGTACATAGACGATCGTTACCCAGAATATGATCTCAACGTGCCCCGAATATCTCAAGACAATATTCAGACTCTGGTTTCCTTCTTGGATTACGTTTTACCAAATTCAAGACTTAATTTGGAACCACCGTATAACCCGCTCAACTCCATCCTCGTGGACATAATCACCTTTGGAGCCCATAATGGATCCTTCAAGATTGAGATTGAGATTCTCAATTTTCTCAAACATTCAATTACTTCATGGATAAGAGAATCCAACAAGGGATCCTCCTAAATCCGAAATACAAGATGCGGCCACTTTTCTTGATGCTCAAGTACTCAAGTTGTGGTGATTTGTGGGATATGTTCTTCCACATACGAGTCATATCCCACTTAATCAGCATTGAAGACATCGAGCTGTTCTATATGTTCCTTCAAGACCATCAATTGGAGCCATTCCAAGTTTATATCATCAGCATTATGGACCGGGATTGTTACCGAGCTGTGATCGCCAACTTCAATGTTGCTCAAGTCGAAAGCAATAGAACCGACTTCCAACCGTTCTGGACAAATCGCGTTCCAGAGATCCCCTACCTCAGCGAGGTCAAAACCATCATCCATATTGGTCAGCTTCGGCTCAAGCCTTACCCAAAGCGCCAAGAACCTTCACCAAGTCCGAAGGATCCTGACCGAAACACTAGACATGTCAATCATCTTGCAATTTGATCTCAGTTGATGGCCTTGTTTATGTTTTATGTTCAATAAATTATTTATTTATTTTCTCTAAATTAATTCTAATTTCTTTAATTCACAAATTTCTAAATTCACGGATTTCTGCTTCAACTATAAATAGAATATAGTGTTGAGAAAATTATGAAACGATCTTATTTTATCCATTTGGATCTTCCCAACATCAAAAACAGTATACTAAAATATGCTTGTCGGATGGTTGCTTGGGACAAAATAGCAGATGTCTTTTGAGAATTTGTTTCTCGGGACCCGGAACAATAATCCAGAAAGTGTTTAGAACCCAATTGCTCAATCACCACTTTGCGTTGAAAGTAAAACCCAAAATCCAAAATGGTGGATTTGGCAAAGATGACCGATACATTTGGTTTTAATATTAACAATCCGATTTTCCCAATAAAATTTGTAGGTCTTCATACAAATGACGGGCGGGTAAAATTTCAAAATCAGTTGATATTTCTTGTCCGGTTGTTTATTCTATGTTCCCATTCGTTTGTTTGGGGATATAATTGTTTAAACTAAATTGTTCCATTTTGACGTGGCCCCAACGTCAAAATATTATTTGTCGAGTCATGGATGACGTTAAATTCTGTCTAATATATCAATTATGGAACATTGCCAAACAATAGGTCCAACAAGGCAACAATCAACTGTGGCGGGTTTAAATACTGGACCTATCTGGCCATTCAAAGGCATCTCATCTAAGGTACAAGTTGCCTCAAGAAAGACTTGTCTCGATCCCACTTGTTGGCCATCACAAGATTTGGATCAAGACCCTCGGTACCGCGCTCCCTCCATTCCAAGGTCGGCCCCAACAAGCTACGTGCTCTCCTGGTGACCCTCTTTGACTCGACTAGGAGTCCCCCGCTATTGTTCTTCTGATATGGATCCTCCGGTCTTCATCAAGAGAACCCCAGAAGCCATCTTCTACCGAGCGGAAACCATCAAGCCACTCGATTTGCTCCTGGAAGATATAAAGACCCAGATCCGGTCAATTCCAAGCTACATCGATTCCAAGTGCCAAGATGAAAAGTTCCAATCGGCTGTTTTGGATCTAATCGGGTACATAGACGATCATTACCCAGAAGATGATCTAACCGTGTCCGAAATATCTCAAGACGATATTCAAACCCTGGTTTCCTTTTTGGATTACGTCTTACCCTATTTAAGACTAAAGAGTGACGGTCAAAACAAGCTCTTTTTACGTCGCCGTCTACGACTCGAACCGAATCCTTCTCCGTCGTTCTTCTGCTATGGACCCTCCTGTCTACATCAAACGAACAACTCAGGCCATCTTCTACCGAGAGGAAACCATCAAGCCACTAGATTTGCTCCTGGAAGATATCAAGAACCAGATCCGGTCAATTCTTCCAAGCTTTATCTACTTCAAGTGCCAAGATGAAGTGTTTTGAATCTCATCCGGTACATAGATTATCATCACCTAGAAGACAATCTCACAGTGCCCAGAATATCCCTGGATGATATTCACCACTCACTGGTTTCGTACATCGAATACGTCTTGCCCAATTCAAGACTAAATTTCTATCCACCTCCCTTTGAACTCCTTCCTGGTGGACATTATCACATTTGGTACCGAAAATGGGACTTTCAAAATTGAGGTCAAGCCTCGATTTGCAGAAACGTTTCAGTATTTCGAAGATAAAGGTGTTCAACAAGGGGTCTCACTCTGATTACAATGAGCGGTATCTTCTATTGCTACTCAAGTACTCAAGTTGTGGTGACCTGTGGACAAAATTTTTTCACAAGACAGGTCACATCCGAAATAATGAACCTTGAAGAATTCGAATTGTTCATTGCCTTTCTTCAAGGCCATCTTTTGTCACCACACCAAGTGTACATTGTTAGCATTCACCCAGACGAATGCTACAGGATCTTCGTAATGAACTTTAACTTGGCTCAAGTGAAAACGGATGAAGACGACTTTGAACCTGCTTGGACCAACAGACCAAAGTGCCCGAGATCCCCCTACGTCATACCCAGACTCGCGCCATACCCAAAGCACAAAGAACTGATGCCAAGTCCACAAGATTCGCATAGAACGGCTAAGCATGTCAATCGGCTTAACCCTTTGATTACAATTAACAATTTATAGCTTTTTATGTTTATTAAATTCTTCATTTATTTTCTATAAATTCATTCTAATTTCTTTAATTCACTAATTTCTATTGAAACTTTGCACATATTTCAGGATTTCGAATGTTTGTGTTTGTGAGAAGTTTGTTTGTGAGGAGTGCAACCACCAATTTTGTTGTGTTAATGAGGATTATACTTGGGAAAAGTGTCTAAGATCTAATCTAAAAGTAAACTTTCAACAACAAAACGGTAGCACATTTCATTTGTCATGTCTCAATTTTTCCCACTAATTCGAGAGCATATCTTTAAATGAACAATCAGACAGAGATAATACTATTAAAAAACTACTATCATATATTGTTCAATACAATTAAAGAAACCTTGCATAAACTTGCATCAATCCAATTGAAAAAGCATTACATCAAATAATAGAACAGTCATAATAAAATATAGACTCGGACAGAAACGGAAACGGATTTTTAAAAAATATGTTTGTAATGTCATATAAAAAAAGATTTATGTCTAATTTTGAGTTAACCTGTTAAAAATTGTGGTTTCGATTCTTTCAAACGGCTTATAATCTATATATTTGATATTTTCTTGTACAATTCACAATGATGTAATTGAGAAGAAAAAGAAACAACCTAAATCTTAAATCTACTAGTTTCAATTTTAAAAGCTGAACTTGTCAACAAGAAAACAAGAAGACGGCGAAAACAAAGTCATCCTATGAAAACTGAAAGCATTTCACTGTGTTCCTTATAACTCTAAAATGTCTTTACTGCATTATCAGGTACACAAAATTAAAACAACCTTTTTGAAAGGACGGTAGATATTGAAAATCCCAATATTGGAATTGAATATTGCATCTTAAAACTCAAAATAAGATCATTGATACGATTGATATATGGATACTGTTTGAACCTAAAACTCTCGTTTTCTATACAATAAGACGAAAGCTGTTGTTCAAACTTTTCATCAATATAAATCGCAATTTTAATTTTAAAAATTGAAACTAACCAAAAATTGGTTTTGATTATTTTTATAAACTACATTAGATTTAAAACCATTTAAAAAGGATTTGTTTTCAAACACATATAACACTCGAATCCAAATTCTTCAAGAGTTTTAGAATGACTTGATTAAATGTACAATTTAAAAAATAAATTTTGAAATAAATGTTAGAATGTGTTTTAAAAACAAAAATATAAGAAACAAGAACAAATCTGAGCCTTTTGAAATCAGATAATACAATGTCAATACAAAATAAAAAACAACTGATAACAAGCCTTAAAAGTTGGCTTTATTGTATTGATTAAGTGTGGCTATTGTCATGTATTAATTGTTTGGTTGAAAAGATCTAAAAGTAGATACGCTTCTGTATATGAGAATTACCATTTGGGAGAAAAATTAAACGAGTCCTTATTTTGTAGATAGTCTATATTTGGAAATAGCAACTAACACTTGGATGGCTTTATTGAAAATCAAATAACTAAATTCACAAATTAAATTGACAATCATTGAGAAAATAAATACTTTATTTTGGAATACATTATAATTTGTCAAGCTAAATTGAGAAATATTTGTTACATATGAGTCGTTCAGAAGCAAAATCGATTAAGTCCATTTTTTGAAAATTTTGATTTTATTACGCAAAATTATCTTATTAATGATAATCTTTTTAAAAAATAATTATCTGACAACAAATATTTGAGATTTTTTCATAATATAGCCATAATACATATAAATTTATGGGAAAAGAAACACCCTAGAAATGCTATATATGTAATAAAAAATGATAAAATAGTTATACCACGGGGTTAAAACACTTAATTTTGACGAAATGAAACAAAATTAACAGTCTTAAAAAGTTAAAACATTTCAAAATGTCAAATAATTCATAACAGTTCTCTAAAAACGTATATTTTAGACTAAAACTTTAAAGTCGTTTTTCTCGAAAAGTGTAAAAAGTGGACTTAATCGATTTTGCTTCTGGGCGACTCATATGAGCATCGGCTGCCATCTGATGGAAGTGAAATAAAATGTACCGATATTGTATAAATGTATGTATAAATTCATCGATATCAAAGTTTGTGTCCACAAATCAGCTCTTTTACCTAATTTACAAACAACCATCAAATCGAATCTACAATCACTCAAAATGTCACCAAAGAAACCAAAGACTCAAAACAACAAACCGTTCAAGAGTCCAGATTTGGAGAAGAATGTGCTCACGCCTCAGATGAAGACAGACCTACGAGAGTATTTGAGTCAGTTCATGCTTGCTATGTGGTTCGGTGAATTGGACAAAGCACTCGAGTGGTTGTGTCTGTTGATTGCCTGTTACGATCTCGATGGCAAAATCTACTTCCTGTGAGCCTATGTCTTGTGACGAGCAGCGTACCGTCCCTCAAACAGGTCAACATTGCCATCGTTAACCTCTTCGTCGGGCCATTTTAGGCAGGCTGCCTAGAACGAACCACAATAGCTAGAGGTCTGAAAATTTAGGAGCATACTCCCCTATAATACCGCTATTGCGGAAAAATGTCAAAAGTTCCAATTGGAACACCCTCCTGGACCGCATTTCCGGTTGCCGTTTTTTGATTCTATGTTAATCTACGAACAATTCTAAGACTTTTGGCGCAAAAATTAATTTTTTTGGATCACCGGAAGTTTGTGTTCCAAAATGGAACTTCCGGTTCTCGGTTAAAAATTACATTTTTGAGTTCTGAATCGGATTCTCCGTTTGTTTTCATGAAGAATTGCATATCTGAACATTAAAATCCATCAAGTCTAAGAGAAATAAACCCAAATTGAAAAACCTTAAATTTTGGCCTAATAAACAAGGCCGGAAAGTGGACAGACTGATTTGACATTGATATTGTAACTTTGAAGCTCTAACTATATCGCTTCTAGTGTATGGATTTTGTTATTTTAAAATTCTAATCTTACTAAATACAATACAGAGGATCGAATAAGGCTAATTAAAAATCTCTGTATTAACCGGAAGTAGGAGTTCCAAAATGGAACTTCCGGTTCCTGATCGAAAATTTTATTTTTGAGATCAAAATCAGATTCTCTGTCCTTTTTCATGAAAGATAGAATATAAGAACATTGAAATCGTTTAAGTCTAAGTAACAAAAATTTAATTTCAAAATAACATGTTTTTTGATCCAACAGTCAATTTCCGTCAGTTTTATGCAAAATTTGAAATCTATTTATTTCTTTTATACCTAATGGATTTTATTGTTCAAATATGCATTTCTTCATGAAAAAAGACGGAGAATCCGATTCAGAACTCAAAAATGTAATTTTTAACCAAGAACCGGAAGTTCCATTTTGGAACTCCAACTTCCGGTGGTCCAAAAAAATTAATTTTTGCGCCAAAAGTCTTAGAATTGTTCGTAGATTAACATAGAATCAAAAAACGGCAACCGGAAATGCGGTCCAGGAGGGTGTTCCAATTGGAACTTTTGACATTTTTCCGCAATAGCGGTATTATAGGGGAGTATGCTCCTAAATTTTCAGACCTCTAGCTATTGTGGTTCGTTCTGGGCAGCCTGCCTAAAATGGCCCGACGAAGAGGTTAAAGGCACAGATGACGAAACGTTTCTGTTGGAGAAACGAGGTCCATACTACAAAGAACAACAGCAGCAGAATGCCTAGGTAGTACGAATGTAGTTCTTAATTAGAATTCTAAATAAAAAAGTAAATGTAATTATCGTTAAATAAGACAATTTTTGAAATTCAGAAAATTAACGACTTAAAATAATAATAAACATCATTGGCTCCAAAGGAGCATAGTCTGAACAGGGTGCGCTCCCCCGCTCCCCACAACCCTAGTAAATATTTATTTTTTAATACTATTTAAATTAAAATTCTGGTGTCGGTCTGTCCGTCACGCTGTTTGTTGCGTACAACAATGTCAATTTGTAAAATTTTTTTCAACAATTGAAATTTCGAATTTTGGAGTTTCTATTCATTTAGGTGAGTTATATGGGGTGTGGTTATGCGTTTGTTTATGTTCTTTGGAGAGTGGGTAGTTTTTTATGTAGTGAACGATTAGGTTTAGGTTAGATGGTTTCGTGGATGTTGGGCGTTGTTTGGTGTAGGTTAGGTTAGGTTAAGTGGTTAGGAGGTGTTGGGGGCCGTTAGGTGCAGGTGAGGTTAGGTTTAGGTGGTTAGGGGGTGTTGTGGGTGGTTAGGTTAGGTGCCGTGTTAGGATGTGTTCTAGGGTTAGGTTAGGTGCCGTGTTAGGATGTGTTCTGGGGTTAGGTTAGGTGCCGTGTTAGGATGGGTTTGGGTTAGGTTAGGTGCCGTGTAAGGATGAGTGTGTTGGGTTAGGTTTTTTTCAGAAAAGTTTATTGATCGATAAATCGTACAAAGTATTTTTGACAAAACAAATTGCACGAGTGCAAGATTACATTGCTTTAAGTTGTAGTACAATATATTTCCAAGAGGGTGTGTTGATTTCAGAGAGATTAGTGGTAGACAAAGGTTTAACAGTTTTGGTGTGCTAAACGGTTTTGGTGGTTTGTGATTTTAAGAAAATGAAAACAATTACAATAACTATATATAGAAAAATATTATTTACAAGGTGGTTATTTCTGGCGCAGCCTGCTCTTGTCGAATACTACCTCGGAGCCATCCTTCTCATGTTTGGCTAGATCTTCACCGGAGTTCCGATTGCCGGAACCGAGTTTTGGTGGGTTTGGTGAAAAAGGAGCCAATGAATTTGACCGAAAAGGATGCACCATTCCATGTTTTGCCAACAGATCTATCTCCATTTGCTTGAATGCCTCATTGCGTCCGCCAGGGCCAACCTTCTTCAATTTCGAGACAAAGTCAGCAATTTCGTCGTCAGATGGCTTGGTTTGAACAATTGGTACAACATTTCCACTTGAGTTGTTTTCAGTCAGAGTACTGTATCGAGTGCGGTTTTCCACTGAGGGACTTGATAGATGACTTTGACTTGCATTCGGCTCAGGTGGGCTGTTTTGAGTGGTCGAGATGTTGCCCATTGAGGGTGATGGTGGAGATGTTGGTTGGTTCACTTGAGGAGATGAGTCCGCAGGTGGATTTCGTGGAGGGTTTGGTGGTGTAGGTGGTGTAGGTGGTGTGGGTGGTGTGTGTTGGGGTTCAGGTGGTGGAGGTTGATTGATCATATCGGGACAACCAAAGTCGGTGTTCTCTTCGGCGATCTGGATATGCTTGAGGTAGATAGGACATTGGATGCTGTTTGGGCGATGGAAGAGTGGCACTCGGCAGTTGCAGCACTTCTGTAGTTTACGGCACGGGTTTGGATGGTCTTCTGTGTGTCTATCCCCACATTGGACGCATCGTTTTGGTGTGTCTGGACGACAGCTGGTCGATTTGTGGCCGAATCTGAAGCACTTCTGGCACTGAGTGACGATAAGTTTCTTTTCGATGTTGTTCTCTATATTCGGGCCTGTTTTGAGTTTGAACTGGTGATGAGCCATCAATTGAAACACGCGAGGAGAAACAGCAAGAATGATGTTCATGTTGAAGTCATTTCCTCGACCAAACTCACGAACATAAGCAATTTCACGAGAAGCAGCATTGTTCAGATATTTGGTGTGTGTCTTGATCCTTTCGATGATTTGTTCCCTCATTTGATTGCCACTAATCAAATAGGCTCGCTTCACATTCCTAACCAAAACAGTGGGACGCTTGGGCTTGTGGATTTTTGCGGACAGTCTTCCCGTAAGAATCAGAGAGAAATTAACTTTTCTGGTCAAGGTCTTTGCTTGCTCGACAGTTTCAAAGTACAAGACGCACCCAGACCTGGTCACCTCCATACCGACAAGTCCATCCATAGGAATAGCCTTGTCAATCAGGGTCGAGTACACCTTGCGTGAATGAATTTCAGAGAGATGGGTCGAGTTCACAAAAACTTTGTTTTTGGTTTTGATGATTTCATTTGAAGATGGTTTAGGTTTTGGTGGTTTTTGGTTAAATTGAGCAGTGTGGTGCGAAAGCAAAACATTGCCATTTATTTCAGAGAGTATTGAGGTAAATGTGGCTCTGTCCGCAACATGTCCACCCAATATTTGATTGGTCGTTGTTTTGACCAAGTTCAACTGCTCCTTCACTTCCGCCAACAGATTAGTAACAGGATCGTTACTCAAAACCTTCAGTCTTTCGAGAAAATCAGACAGAATTTGATGAACTTCCTTCTGGTAGCTACTGTTGATGTTCTTATAGCTTTTCTCCTTCAAATAGAAGTCAGACAGTTGTTTCTGGGAAATGGTGATCAAGTTTTTAGTGTCCACGGTTGAGAGAGGAATAGGTGGTTGAGTGTATGATGAGCCCGTTGATTTTGTGGCGGTCGATGCAACCGGTTGTGCTGAGTTTAGTGGTTGGTTCCCAAGAGTGGGATTTTTGGTGGAATTACTTCTGAGATCCATTGGGAAAACAGAATTGATCAATGGGTGTGTGAGTTCAGCGGGAATCAGCAGAAGGGTGGGTTTCAAATGGATCGAATATCAATAATTTCAGGGAAATATAACAAAAATCAACATCCAGTACAGCAGCAGCCAAACAACAACACAAAACACAGTAGACCTACTCGCAAGTGGTATATGTGTGGGCTCGTACCTAGAGGTCGTTACCTCAAAACATCAAAAGGTGGTAATATGGTTTCAAATGGATCGAATATCAATAATTTCAGGGAAATATAACAAAAATCAACATCCAGTACAGCAGCAGCCAAACAACGTGTTGGGTTAGGTTAGGTGCCGTGTTAGGATGGGTGTGGGTTAGGTTAGGTGCCGTGTTAGGATGGGTGTTGGGTTAGGTTAGGTGCCGTGTTAGAATGTGTTCTGGGGGTCGGTTAGGTTAGGTGCCGTGTTAGGATGTGTTCTGGGGGTCGGTTAGGTTAGGTGCCGTGTTAGGATGGGTTTTGGGTTAAGTTAGGTTAGTTGGTTTGGTGTGTGTTGGGCGTGGTTAGGAGTTGGTTTGGGTTTAGTTATGCTAGGTCATTTTATTTCTTATCTTTATCATGTATTTTTGTAGGGTCAGGTGGTGTGGGCCACACTGTGGGGGTACCGCTGGCAGCTTGCTGCCAGCGGTCTCGCTACAAGTCCCAAGGGCAAAACGTTAGTTTTGCGGGACTTGTACGAGTACTATTTAATTTATTAACTGATTCGCAAATGAATGGTAATTATAAATAAATTGTAAGTACGTAAAACTTGTACAAGTAAATGGTAAATGCATGACCAAAACAATGAGAATGATTGAGTTAGAATGAAAGTTTATCTTAGTAGTTGAATGTTGATTTAAAACAAATTATCAACCAAACAATTACCTTTGTTGTTGTCGAATTGAAAAAAAAACGTATACAGACAGTTCTGTTGGTCTTTTCCCCCTTGTGGTAGACAATAGTTTTTACTGTGCCAAATGATGAATTTAATAGTTCGCCTTCAACCCAATATCTTCCTTGTAAGTTCAATTTTCTCTATTGAACTACAATTTGTAGTTTTGCTAATATCCATCTCGTATCTTAAATTTTCTCTATTTAACTACAATTTGTAGTTTTGCTAATATCCATCTCGTATCTTCAATTTTATCTATTGAACTACAATTTGTAGTTTTGCTAATATCCATCTCGTATCTTCAATTTTCTCTATTGAACTACAATTTGTAGTTTTGCTAATATCCATCTCGTATCTTCAATTTTTCTCTATTGAACTACAATTTGTAGTTTTGCTAATATCCATCTCGTATCTTCAATTTTATCTATTGAACTACAATTTGTAGTTTTGCTAATATCCATCTCGTATCTTCAATTTTATCTATTTAACTACAATTTGTAGTTTTGCTAATATCCATCTCGTATCTTCAATTTTATCTATTTAACTACAATTTGTAGTTTTTGCTAATATCCATCTCGTATCTTCAATTTTATCTATTGAACTACAATTTGTAGTTTTGCTAATATCTTCCTTGTAAGTTCAATTTTCTTTATGTAACTACAATTTGTAGTTTTGCTAATATCCATCTCGTATCTTCAATT
This sequence comes from Rhizoglyphus robini, assembly GCA_023373905.1. Classification (NCBI taxonomy): domain Eukaryota; kingdom Metazoa; phylum Arthropoda; class Arachnida; order Sarcoptiformes; family Acaridae; genus Rhizoglyphus; species Rhizoglyphus robini. The sequence goes on along the minus strand of JAKIJQ010000441.1, from coordinate 28,142 downwards.
TTTCTCTATTGAACTACAATTTGTAGTTTTGCTAATATCCATCTCGTATCTTCAATTTTTCTCTATTGAACTACAATTTCTAGTTTTGCTAATATCCATCTCGTATCTTCAATTTTATCTATTGAACTACAATTTGTAGTTTTGCTAATATCCATCTCGTATCTTCAATTTTATCTATTGAACTACAATTTGTAGTTTTGCTAATATCTTCCTTGTAAGTTCAATTTTCTTTATGTAACTACAATTTGTAGTTTTGCTAATATCCATCTCGTATCTTCAATTTTCTCTATTGAACTACAATTTGTAGTTTTTGCTAACATCCATCTCGTATCTTCAATTTTCTCTATTGAACTACAATTTGTAGTTTTGCTAATATCTTCCTTGTAAGTTCAATTTTCTTTATGTAACTACAATTTGTAGTTTTGCTAATATCCATCTCGTATCTTCAATTTTATCTATTGAACTACAATTTGTAGTTTTGCTAATATCTTCCTTGTAAGTTCAATTTTCTATATGTAACTACAATTTGTAGTTTTGCTAATATCTTCCTTGTAAGTTCAATTTTCTTTATGTAACTACAATTTGTAGTTTTGCTAATATCCATCTCGTATCTTCAATTTTATCTATTGAACTACAATTTGTAGTTTTGCTAATATCTTCCTTGTAAGTTCAATTTTCTATATGTAACTACAATTTGTAGTTTTTGCTAATATCCATCTCGTATCTTCAATTTTCTCTATTGAACTACAATTTGTAGTTTTGCTAATATCCATCTCGTATCTTCAATTTTCTCTATTGAACTACAATTTGTAGTTTTGCTAATATCTTCCTTGTAAGTTCAATTTTCTTTATGTAACTACAATTTGTAGTTTTGCTAATATCCATCTCGTATCTTCAATTTTATCTATTGAACTACAATTTGTAGTTTTGCTAATATCTTCCTTGTAAGTTCAATTTTCTATATGTAACTACAATTTGTAGTTTTGCTAATATCCATCTCGTATCTTCAATTTTCTCTATTGAACTACAATTTGTAGTTTTGCTAATATCTTCCTTGTAAGTTCAATTTTCTTTATGTAACTACAATTTGTAGTTTTTGCTAATATCCATCTCGTATCTTCAATTTTCTCTATTGAACTACAATTTGTAGTTTTGCTAATATCTTCCTTGTAAGTTCAATTTTCTTTATGTAACTACAATTTGTAGTTTTGCTAATATCCATCTCGTATCTTCAATTTTCTCTATTGAACTACAATTTGTAGTTTTGCTAACATCCATCTCGTATCTTCAATTTTTCTCTATTGAACTACAATTTGTAGTTTTGCTAATATCTTCCTTGTATCTTCAATTTTATCTATTGAACTACAATTTGTAGTTTTGCTAATATCCATCTCGTATCTTCAATTTTCTCTATTGAACTACAATTTGTAGTTTTGCTAATATCCATCTCGTATCTTCAATTTTCTCTATTGAACTACAATTTGTAGTTTTGCTAATATCTTCCTTGTAAGTTCAATTTTCTTTATGTAACTACAATTTGTAGTTTTGCTAATATCCATCTCGTATCTTCAATTTTCTCTATTGAACTACAATTTGTAGTTTTGCTAATATCCATCTCGTATCTTCAATTTTCTCTATTGAACTACAATTTGTAGTTTTTGCTAATATCCATCTCGTATCTTCAATTTTCTCTATTGAACTACAATTTGTAGTTTTGCTAATATCCATCTCGTATCTTCAATTTTATCTATTGAACTACAATTTGTAGTTTTGCTAATATCCATCTCGTATCTTCAATTTTATCTATTGAACTACAATTTGTAGTTTTGCTAATATCCATCTCGTATCTTCAATTTTATCTATTGAACTACAATTTGTAGTTTTGCTAATATCCATCTCGTATCTTCAATTTTATCTATTTAACTACAATTTGTAGTTTTGCTAATATCCATCTCGTATCTTCAATTTTATCTATTGAACTACAATTTGTAGTTTTGCTAATATCTTCCTTGTAAAGTTCAATTTTCTTTATGTAACTACAATTTGTAGTTTTGCTAATATCCATCTCGTATCTTCAATTTTCTCTATTGAACTACAATTTGTAGTTTTGCTAATATCCATCTCGTATCTTCAATTTTCTCTATTGAACTACAATTTGTAGTTTTGCTAATATCCATCTCGTATCTTCAATTTTATCTATTGAACTACAATTTGTAGTTTTGCTAATATCCATCTCGTATCTTCAATTTTATCTATTGAACTACAATTTGTAGTTTTGCTAATATCTTCCTTGTAAGTTCAATTTTCTTTATGTAACTACAATTTGTAGTTTTGCTAATATCCATCTCAAAGTATCTTCAATTTTCTCTATTGAACTACAATTTGTAGTTTTGCTTAACATCCATCTCGTATCTTCAATTTTCTCTATTGAAATACAATTTGTAGTTTTGCTAATATCTTCCTTGTAAGTTCAAATTTTCTATATTTAACTACAATTTTGTAGTTTTTGCTAATATCCATCTCGTATCTTCAATTTTTCTCTATTGAACTACAATTTGTAGTTTTGCTAATATCCATCTCGTATCTTCAATTTTATCTATTGAACTACAATTTGTAGTTTTGCTAATATCTTCCTTGTAAGTTCAATTTTCTCTATGTAACTACAATTTGTAGTTTTGCTAATATCCAATATCCATCTCGTATCTTCAATTTTCTCTATTGAACTACAATTTGTAGTTTTGCTAATATCTTCCTTGTAAGTTCAATTTTCTTTATGTAACTACAATTTGTAGTTTTGCTAATATCCATCTCGTATCTTCAATTTTTTCTATTGAACTACAATTTGTAGTTTTGCTAATATCTTCCTTGTAAGTTCAATTTTTCTTTATGTAACTACAATTTGTAGTTTTGCTAATATCCATCTCGTATCTTCAATTTTCTCTATTGAACTACAATTTGTAGTTTTGCTAACATCCATCTCGTATCTTCAATTTTCTCTATTGAACTACAATTTGTAGTTTTGCTAATATCTTCCTTGTAAGTTCAATTTTTCTTTATGTAACTACAATTTGTAGTTTTGCTAATATCCATCTCGTATCTTCAATTTTATCTATTGAACTACAATTTGTAGTTTTGCTAATATCTTCCTTGTAAGTTCAATTTTCTTTATGTAACTACAATTTGTAGTTTTGCTAATATCCATCTCGTATCTTCAATTTTATCTATTTAACTACAATTTGTAGTTTTGCTAATATCCATCTCGTATCTTCAATTTTATCTATTGAACTACAATTTGTAGTTTTGCTAATATCTTCCTTGTAAGTTCAATTTTCTTTATGTAACTACAATTTGTAGTTTTGCTAATATCCATCTCGTATCTTCAATTTTCTCTATTGAACTACAATTTGTAGTTTTGCTAATATCCATCTCGTATCTTCAATTTTATCTATTGAACTACAATTTGTAGTTTTGCTAATATCCATCTCGTATCTTCAATTTTATCTATTTAACTACAATTTGTAGTTTTGCTAATATCCATCTCGTATCTTCAATTTTATCTATTTAACTACAATTTGTAGTTTTGCTAATATCCATCTCGTATCTTCAATTTTATCTATTGAACTACAATTTGTAGTTTTGCTAATATCCATCTCGTATCTTCAATTTTATCTATTGAACTACAATTTGTAGTTTTGCTAATATCCATCTCGTAAGTTCGGGACCACCATTTACCGAGTGCCAAACAATTTGAATTGTGTCAATTAATGAAGTGACAAATCCGTGATTGCATCCGAGTCATTTGATGGCCATAGTTGGACAAAATAGACACATACCACTACATGTCTCTGCACAGGGTTGAGCAGCTACCGGGACCCCCATTTACCGAGTGCCAAACAATTTGAATTGTGTCAATTAATGAAGTGACAAATCCGTGATTGCATCCGAGTCATTTGATGGCCATAGTTGGACAAAATAGACACATACCACTACATGTCTCTGCACAGGGTTGAGCAGCTACCGGGACCCCCATTTACCGAGTGCCAAACAATTTGAATTGTGTCAATTAATGAAGTGACAAATCCGTGATTGCATCCGAGTCATTTGATGGCCATAGTTGGACAAAATAGACACATACCACTACATGTCTCTGCACAGGGTTGAGCAGCTACCGGGACCCCCATTTACCGAGTGCCAAACAATTTGAATTGTGTCAATTAATGAAGTGACAAATCCGTGATTGCATCCGAGTCATTTGATGGCCATAGTTGGACAAAATAGACACATACCACTACATGTCTCTGCACAGGGTTGAGCAGCTACCGGGACCCCCATTTACCGAGTGCCAAACAATTTGAATTGTGTCAATTAATGAAGTGACAAATCCGTGATTGCATCCGAGTCATTTGATGGCCATAGTTGGACAAAATAGACACATACCACTACATGTCGCTGCACAGGGTTGAGCAGCTACCGGGACCCCCATTTACCGAGTGCCAAACAATTTGAATTGTGTCAATTAATGAAGTGACAAATCCGTGATTGCATCCGAGTCATTTGATGGCACCAAGGGATTGACACTTAATACAAAAATTACTATTTAATTAAATTATTTAAATTATTTTTGCAACCTTTTTATACTTTCAACATCACAAACAATTTAATTGCAGACAGAAATGTTCAATTGCTTTGGTTTAGACTCGATTTAACTTGATCCTGTTTGTATTTTTTTAATATTATTTGAAGTAACTGGTAAATCTTATTAATTTGTGACCATTGTGACCATGAAAATAGAGCTTTGAGTAACCTTTTTTACAGTGCAAAACCATCAAAACTGAACATTACTATAATGAACAAAAATGAGCGCTAAACAACTCTTGAATCAAAATTTGCTTCATAAGAAAATAAACTAACACTAACTAACACATAAAACCAAGCCATCAAAAATAAGGTTGTCCTTACTTCTTATCGTAATAAGAAAGCACTCGATAAGGTAGATTTAAACATTAGGCACTTTTAGAATTGAAGGAAACTGTTTCACTTTAGGCATTCAATTGGGCATATTTACAGACTAAAATAGAATTTACAAGTAAATCCTCGCGCCGCGAGCGGCGCTCGGAAGGCGCTTTGCGCCGACACCCCCACCCCCCACCCCCCCCCCACACCCCACCCCACCCATCCCCTCACACCCCTAACAAATATTACACTTGTATCGATTTATAAATTAAGTAAAACAACTGTTATCGCAATTTGAAATAAATAAATAAACAAATAAATGTAGTTTGAAAGATTTTATTGAATTAGTTAAGATTTAATTTACAAAATATAAATAAAACAACAATATAAAATCGCAAATTCAAATATTTGCATCTCCGATATCCGTCTTGATGCAGCTTCGGTTCCTTTTGAAGACTTGTTCTGGTGCGCTATAAGGTAATAACAGGAAAATTTTGCGTTTCTGAAAATTCAAAATAGTTAACTCATTCAAAATGCATAATAGTTAGAACACAATATCTAAGTATGAACCGTTTTGCAGAAAAATATATACACGAATGAATTAAGATAGTGAGTTTATGTGTTTATGCCAATGGTTTATATAGTTCATGTCCGAATTCTGAAATTCATGCAACATAGAAAATCACACCATCCGAACGCCGTAAAGGGGCAACATGCAAATGCTTAAATGTCCGAATTCTGAAATTCATGCAACAGAAAATCACTCCATCCGAACGCCGTAAAGGGGCAACATGCAAATGCTTAAATGTCCGAATTCTGAAATTCATGCAACATAGAAAATCACACCATCCGAACGCCGTAAAGGGGCAACATGCAAATGCTTAAATGTCCGAATTCTGAAATTCATGCAACATAGAAAATCACACCATCCGAACGCCGTAAAGGGGCAACATGCAAATGCTTAAATGTCCGAATTCTGAAATTCATGCAACAGAAAATCACTCCATCCGAACGCCGTAAAGGGGCAACATGCAAATGCTTAAATGTCCGAATTCTGAAATTCATGCAACAGAAAATCACTCCATCCGAACGCCGTAAAGGGGCAACATGCAAATGCTTAAATGTCCGAATTCTGAAATTCATGCAACAGAAAATCACTCCATCCGAACGCCGTAAAGGGGCAACATGCAAATGCTTAAATGTCCGAATTCTGAAATTCATGCAACAGAAAATCACACCATCCGAACGCCGTAAAGGGGCAACATGCAAATGCTTAAATGTCCGAATTCTGAAATTCATGCAACAGAAAATCACTCCATCCGAACGCCGTAAAGGGGCAACATGCAAATGCTTAAATGTCCGAATTCTGAAATTCATGCAACAGAAAATCACACCATCCGAACGCCGTAAAGGGGGCAACATGCAAATGCTTAAATGTCCGAATTCTGAAATTCATGCAACAGAAAATCACTCCATCCGAACGCCGTAAAGGGGCAACATGCAAATGCTTAAATGTCCGAATTCTGAAATTCATGCAACAGAAAATCACACCATCCGAACGCCGTAAAGGGGGCAACATGCAAATGCTTAAATGTCCGAATTCTGAAATTCATGCAACAGAAAATCACTCCATCCGAACGCCGTAAAGGGGCAACATGCAAATGCTTAAATGTCCGAATTCTGAAATTCATGCAACATAGAAAATCACACCATCCGAACGCCGTAAAGGGGCAACATGCAAATGCTTAAATGTCCGAATTCTGAAATTCATGCAACAGAAAATCACACCATCCGAACGCCGTAAAGGGGCAACATGCAAATGCTTAAATGTCCGAATTCTGAAATTCATGCAACAGAAAATCACACCATCCGAACGCCGTAAAGGGGCAAATTCATGCAAAAATAAACTAATTGTTGGCAAATTGATAATATAATAATACTCACAATTAATAATTCATTCAAATGTATTAAAAATTACTGCAAAACGAATTCATAACTAAGAATGTGTAAACCCTAGACTGCATAATGAATACATTAAAAGTTCCGCCTACGCAAATTGGGATTGTGAGGCGGAACAACAAAATTACCTCGCGCGTTGCCTCTAAACGCAACAAACTCGTCTTGTGAACCGTCGTCTTCGGAGTCACCATGATCAGAAATCATGTCAACATCAGAATTTCGATCATTATTGACCGGAACATGACCAATGTCAATATCGAAAACATCGTCACCATCTTCGTTAATGAGATTATCGATATTGACATTGTGATTGTTGTTGTTGGCGGGCAAAACATTGTGATTTACTGGGGCCCTGTCAAAGAGAATTTCTGGCCAGGTAATGTTGATTGTGTTTCTGCGTAAGTCTTTCCGTGATTCATCGAGATCACACAACCGAAACACCTTAAGGTTGTCTGGGTTGCGGCATCGACACATGGCAACATACAACTGACCATGAGCAAATAAGTTATGCTCGAGGTAAACTCCCACTTTGTCAAAGGTCTGACCTTGACTTTTGTGGATGGTCATTGCGAATGCCAAACTCACAGGAAATTGAGTACGCTTGAATGCATAGTCCAGGCCAGAATCCTCCGTAGAGACAGTGAATGCCAGCTTAGGCAAATAGAAAGTTTTGCCAGTGCTGGCATTTGCTGAAATGACTTTGCACTCCAGGTAGTGATCACCAAAACGGGTCACTCGCAACCTGGTGCCATTAGTCAAGCCATCCTCAATCGACCAATTTCGTAGAAGCATCACAATGCAACCTACTTTCAAATTGAGCTCATGAGGTGGAACACCATTAACAGTAATCCGATTAATGTGCTCGGCGTTGTACAACTCGCGTTGTTCAGGCAGTTCAATGATCATTTCATCGGAGCTATGGTATGTTCTAGCTTGACTTTGCATGCGTGCTAAAATAAGTTCATTCAGCATAGCTGCCTGCTTATTGGTAGACGCTATGATAGCTACATTCGCAATAGCAGTGTCGAGCACGAATTCCTGCCTTGGGTTACGTATGTAATCATCGTCGTAAATGGAGTTGATAAACTGATTAATATCCCCGAGACGATAATATTGAGACATGTACTTCTCAGGAATATTAATCATTTTTTCACCATTGACGAATGCCAAGCGAAGGCCAAGAGTACCATCACCCAAGGCCTTAAGAAATTCTCGAAACTCTCGACACTGCGTTCGCTCATTTATAGTGAGCTTAAGCTTTTTGAGCGAATCCCAATAAGCAAAGTTTTTTGGCAGAAGCGTCGATGACATCACGCTTAGTGGACCTAGGGATAACAGGCATTATCTGCCGAAAATCCCCTCCAACAACAAAAGTTTTGCCGCCAAACAACACATCACGCTGAGTCAACGCGCGAAACAACTTGTCAACGGCTTCTAAAGCCCATTTGGGGACCATAGAGATCTCGTCCCAAATGACCAAGTCTATGTTTCGCAGTTCCTCAGCATACGGATCCTGCATTCGTAAGGTGGAGTCGCAGTTATCACTGGTCATATTGAATTTCAGTTTGAAACCCGTATGAGCAGTGCGACCTTTTGGCAACAATGAAGCAGCAATGCCAGAATACGCAACACAGAGGACCTTTTTGCCAGCCGCAGTCAAATCCTGGTACAGCGTTTTGTAAACAAATGTTTTGCCAGTACCGGCTCGACCGTCAATGAAGAAACCCTTCTCCGAGTTCGGATCAGGATCATAAACGCTGGCCTTGATTGCGTCAAAGGCAGCCTTCTGGTCGGCATTCATCACTGCATACGATGCAGTAGCTGCAGCACGCATCTCTTCGCCGTCAATTAGTTCGTCCATCTGTTCTTCAGTATAGTTGAGTGGTGGCTCAATTCTACTGAGAGTCGAAAAATTATAATTAAACTTGCGACCAAGTTTAATTAATTCTCGATACAGACGGATTTCTAATTCCTGCTCAGAAAGTTGAGGAGACCGGTGCCTAAAGTCATCGTACATATCACGCTTGAATTGCTGATAAAGACTCACCGGATCTCTGACTGTTCCGAGCGATAGAATGAAAGCGAACAGATAGCGAATGCTATGTGGAACACGAAGCCCAGCAGCTTCTTCCAAGCAAAGCTTATGCTCGTTATCATCTACCAAAAGACCGGCAGCGAGTGCGGCTTCTTTGAATGTTGCAAAAGGTTGGCCCTCATTATGACCAGCGATGGTTTTAATGTCATCGAAAGATTCCGCCCCTTTGGTGTGCAAGAGCAGCAACCTAAGGTAGTAGCGTTCGGCATGCTCAGGCCGATTCGATGTGACAGTAAACACACGACCGATTGTGTTGAAATGCGCCTGTCTAGCTTTCCAGAAATAGTGAGCAGCCGGAATTCCATTTTTGTCAAACACAAAATGTTCGGGTATTTCATGATAGAAAAAGTTGCGTGAATCCACATTCAGCAAAAATTCTTTCTCCATTTCCCGACCATGTTTGTTGGTATACGTGTGAGTATACCTGAAATTCTGGTTTGCCACTCTAACTGGATCGCTAAACACCTCACGGCAACGCCTGTTCAACTCAAACCATGCTGTGAGGGTGGTACGTTTCTCCGTTGCAGCTGCTGCTTGTTCATTACCTTCTGCGAACAACACTCGCTCGTGACCAGGCACATGAAGGTCAAGCCGCATAACAGAATGAGAGTTATAATGAGTTTTTAAACTGAATATTCTGTATGCTGCCTCAATCGGAGAAACGTATTTAGCCTCCAAGTACGATTTGATCTCGTCGTGGTTCGTGTCATCACAAAAACCAATGTCTGCCATGTCTCCACCTTTGTGTATGTATGCATATAGATATTTGCATACCTTAGCACTGGTAGCGCAAAGTTCCACGTTGATGTGGGCGTTGTATTTGAAGATCAAATACTTGTTCGTAGGAACAACCCACTCATTCGTGTACTCTTTGCCTTCCTTCACGATAACCCTACCCTGGTCCCGTCTCCGGTACTTAGGGTAAGCCCGTGAAAGGTCAGTCTCCTCACAAAAAGCCTTGGGAAAACCTTTCCCACACACCTCACGATTGATGGCATAACCGTTCCTCCCCGGAACGGCATCTAAGACAATGCCATAATCACCATTCTCAACCTCCTCCTGCTGGATGCCATTATGCAAATCACGATTAAAGACAAATCGTTCTTCTCTCGATTGCAAAATGGCCTCAACAAAATCACCATCACCGTCACGAGGCTCTGCATCCGCATCGGCATCACCCAAATTCTCCTCAGCATCGCGCTCGAAATCAACCTCTCCGCCTAAGACTTCTCGATGAGCAACCTCGAAGGCGTCCCGTTCCAAATTTTGCCAGTCCCTAATTTCGCCATCCGCCTCATAACCCATAGGCATATCAGGCAAATCTGGCAATGGACCGACATTATTGGGAACTGGAACATCAGCTGGATTTGCATCAGGGGCATTTTGATTAACGCCAACATTCTGATTTGCGAGCAAATCGTCATTGTTTCGGCGGTTGCGCATGCAAAGAGCATTCGGATTGTCAACGCCACACTTGCGGTGGATCATAAATTGAACAATCCGCTGATGCAAAAACTGATCCTCGTCATCGGCCTCAATGTCAGGAATCTCAGTGGAGATGATTCGATTGACCTGCTCCGGAGTTTTGGGCTTACACGATGGGTCGAGAGTGACCAACAAATGCAGATGTGGCAAACCACGCTTTTGGAACTCAATCACACCAACATAAGCCTGACATTTGCCAAAAATGCCATCCTTGTGTATCTCCTTAAGAAGGCGATTAACCTTAAGATCGAACACTTTGGCAACCAAGTCTGGCCTATCGGAGGATGTCTGACCGGGGTATAGGTTCTCGGTAATCTCACGCCAGTACGGATTGCATGTGAAGGTAATGAACAAATCAGGTTTGCCGTACTTGGAAATGATCGCCATTGCGTCATTGTATAGCGCTTTCCTGTAACGCGGACTGTCTGGAAAAGTGGAGGGAAGGATCGTAACCTTTTGACCAATCTGACCAGCAACCTGGTCAGCCTCCTGAACCCGAACACGGTGGTTGGTCGTACGCCTTCCTCTGCCTCTACCGCGTGCATTCTGATTGTCATTACCCTCGTTAGCATCGTAATAAACATTGGCACCATTACGATTACCATTACCCCGGTTGTTCAACATGTTGCGTCCCAAAACACGTTGGTTGCCAACATCGTCAACAACATTGCGGTTTGCACCACCGCCACGACCACGACCCCTGCCACCACCACGGTCAGCACCACGACCACGTCCCCCACGGCCACCACCATGCCGACGTCTATTTCCACGACCTCTCTGATTAGCATTGTTGTCATTAGGTAAGCCCTGACCTGCATTCAGATTATTTGCAGCCAAACGTTCATTGAGAATGCCATTGATAACAGCAATTTCCTCGGCAAACAATTCTTCTTGATGCGACTCGATATAATCCAGCCTCTGACGGATCAACTTGGTGTAACAGTCAACAATATACTGTTGAAACAGATCCTTTGACCGCAGAATAGGGCTAAAATTATCCCGAATCGACATCAAGAAAGAATAGAAATTCATCGGAGAGACATCACTGCGCATGGCGCGGTCCCAACCAAGTTCGCCATTCGGAAACAAAAGCGGATAACATAGCGGATCACAAATGCCACGATCATACTTAATGAATTGCTTTTCATTGTCTCTGCGCAAGTACAAAGTGACACCGCGTTCCGTAGTACCCGTATTTGCCTCGTTCATGACGCCGACTATTTCACGTGCTGTAGGCAAGTCAAAGTTACGATTGGCAACTGGAGCAAAAACAATCTGCTGCTCGCGAACATTCTCGTCTCGAGCGACCTCGTACATCTGCTTAAGCTCCCTATAAGTAGGATTGGAATTGTCTAAAATTCGCTTCAATTTTGCCAACAATTCAGCGTTCAGTCTGTTATTACGCCCTCGGCGCTGTTCTGTTTGGTCAGCAGTATCTAACGTCCAAAGTTGATTCTGTCGTCCAAGTTCACCTTCCTGGAGATCATCAATATTGAACGTGTAGTGGTAGATTGTGCCCTGGACCTTGTAAAGATACGGACCAGGGGTATCTACACCGACCGAATTATATGACAGAGAACCCATGGCCATTGAATTGTTGTAATATCGAAGAAATTTTAGAAATGCCTTGCTTCTCTCTTTGTCCGCCCTCGAAATTTGAGGGTTTACAGAAAGATCCGCATGAGCATCAGTGTACAGTCGCTCGAGAGCGATAGGAAATGGAAGCAAGCCATACCTAGCAGGATCAAGTTTACCTTTATCACAACAATCAGAGAATGTCGTTTGGTTTGTGGTCGACTTTTCGTCCTCAAAATGACGAGCACCACAATGTGCACACACAACGTTCAAACCACCGAGATAGTCCTCCTGTGGAATACCATTCCTGAGTCGGCCAGCATCATCAAGAACTGCTGCCATGGAAGCACCTCTTGCTGGACGATTTGCTCTAGCACGTTGTTGTCGAGCAGCATCAGCATTCCTAACCTGATCAGGATTATTAGCACGATCCTGCTGCTGATGGACAACATTTTGAGCGGAAACTGAAGCACGCTCTTCAGGAGTCAACGAAGCATACGCATCTCTATGCTGAGAGGCATCGCGAGCTTGACGCTCAGCTAGCTCTTCGGCAGATAAAGAATTGTAAGCAACAAAGTGCTGACTCGCATCTCGAGTCCTACGTGCTGCAAGTTCCTCATCCGACAAAGAGTGGAATGCATCGAAGTGCTGATTTGCATCTCGAGCCCTACGTACTGCAAGTTCCTCATTCGACAAAGAGTGGAATGCATCAAAGTGCTGGCTCGCATTGATCGTCCTACGTGCAGCAAGTTGTTCATCCGTCAAAGAGTGGTACGCATTAAGGTGTTGGCTTGCATCCTGAGCTCTACGATCAGCTAATTGCTCAGCAGACAACGAATGGTAAACCACAGAATGTTGTGCAGCATTCTGTACTCTCACTCTAGCTGCTTCATCCGGTGACATATTATTACGATATTGAGCAGAAGAAACTGATCTACGTTCGTGAAAATTTTGCAGTTCATCCTCGTCCATTCGGTCAATCATAGCTTGATATCGCGAAGGCTGGGTTGCAGGTTGAACTTCTGGCTGGGCTGCAGGTTGAGCAACAGGTTGAACTGCAGGCTCAACATTAACTACAACGTTTCTTGGCCTACCCCTAGCCCGAGGAGCACCTCTTGGGCGACCGGGGCCGCGTCGGTTGGTCACAACAGGGGCAAGATTATCAACAACAGCAACATTTCTTCCCCTTCCCCTGGCCCGAGGAGCAGCAACTGCAGGTTCAACATTTGGTGCGACGTTTCTAGGCCTTCCCCTAGCCCGAGGAGCACCTCTAGGACGGCCAGGCCCACGTCGATTTGCAGGGGCACCATTGTCAGCAACAGCAAAAATAGCATCATTAAGTGCATTGGCAACAGGATAACCACCAATGGGTACATTCTCAACACCAACACCAGAAACATGAACACCATCATTTTCAACAACATCCACAACAGGGCCACCAATGGGAACATTCTCAGCATCAACACCAGCAACATTAACACCATTATTTCCATTAACATTCACATCAGGAGCATTGCCACTGCTTAATTGAGCAAGAACACGGAGATTCCTAGCAAGAAGCTCAGGAGGGCTCAAGACAACCACATCAGGATTAATTTGGCTATTCCTACGTGGATTAGCTCCGTTTCTACGGCTCTGACCTGGATCACGAACAACTGGAGACATAATGTATTTTATATGAATAAGAATATGAATAATGTAAATGAAATTTATGTAAAAAAAATAAAATAAAAGATAAAATATAGTTGAATAATAAAAATATTTAATGAAAATAATAAGATCACACACACACACACACACTCTCACAAATAATATAATTAAATAAAATAAATAAAATCACTCACACACTCACACACACTCACAAATAATATAATTAAATAAAATAAATAAAATCACTCACACACTCACACACACTCACAAATAATATAATGAAATAAAATCACTCACACTCACTCACAAATAAATAAAATAAAAAATTCACAAACCCGAATCCGATGAAATAATGTTAGCGCAGATGACGATAAAAATCGGCGATAATCCTAGAAATTAAAAAATTATAAGTTATCACATCTAACAATGCTTTGATAAGAACAAACCTGATAAACGGCGATTACTGGCACACTCACAATCGATGAGTTGAAAGATTAATGATAACAATCGAGGATGAATCACGATGATAATCACAATCAGGGAAGTAATCCACGATAAGATGATGCGATAATCACGAGAATCGAGACACAATCGCTGACTCACGGCAGTCGTCAGTTGATTGGCAAGAGCAGACACAACAAACCCAACGGTCACCACTGAGCCACACACAGTTGAGTAAACACGGGCCACACAGAGAGCAGTCTCGTACACACTCACAGACCTAAGCTAAACAGTCTCCCTCTGTTGTGCGTTTCGTCTACTTCTCTTTGGTGGCATGCGGCTGCCTTTCTCAACGCTCTTCTCCCTCCTTCCCTCCTTCATCCCCCCGCTCTTTCCCTGAAGTAGTCTTACTCATCGTGGTTCTCGTTGCCCCTCCGGCGGCGGAGGGCCTCAGCGGTCTTGCTGTTGACCCAGACAGTTGAGCACTCAGTACAGAAGGGGAAGTGAGAGCGTAGTGGCACATAGCAACGCGCACATACGCGCGTCCGCAAAGAAGTAGTAGAAGCAAAGAGAGAAGTTAGCTACTCTTCTCATACTGACTGCCGATGACGCAATCTTTGTTTTGAAATTTGAAAGTTTGGATTTAGGCGTGATGGACACATGATACCAACAAATGGGTTACACCATTGGAAAGATCGTATTTTTCCAAGTCGACATGGAAATTTTGGTAGTTCTGGGATATATAGTTTTCGCACAGTATTGGAAAAACTCAAAATTAATTATTTGAAAATTATCGAAAATACGGGAATTCGGTGCCACGCCCATATAATACCCACAAATGGGTTACACCATTGGAAAGATCGTAATTTTTCAAGTCGACATGCATAATTTTCATATTCCTAAGATCTATCGTTTTTGCACAACCTTAAAAAAACACAAAATTAATTGCTGTCACGGAGAGAGGGAGAGAGAGAGAAAGTGACCACTTCTTTTTTAGAGGGTAGGGGATTTAAAAAATTGACGATTAGAAAATAACACGTCTTCTTATTGTTCCAATGTAGAACTTTTATACAGTCATATTGAGTCATTTATAAATTAGTGTCACCAAAGCAAACTGTTCGTGCTTTCTGTGGTGATTTATCTCACTTTCTGTTTCGCTGACCTCGATCTGTTCTGAATCTCCTACTTCGCTTCGGGACCCAAATGGACCGTCAAGATGTCCCTGCACGTGTCGGCCACAAGACTTCTTTGAAGGACTACGACTACTACCCTGTACAACAACGACTGGACGATATACAAGTGATTGGTATACCATGGGACCGAATCGAATCGACCATGGTCAATACTCAGATCGACTCTACCCACCCTCAATCAGCCACTATCACTCCCGTGTCTCTACCAACTTCCTCTTACCAAAGCAATCAAGACTTTATCCTGAAGTACGATAATCAGTCACCAGCCAAAGGTCCGACAAACAAGCGAAAAATCAGTGAATGTGAAAATGAGGTCGAAGAAGAAGATGACGACTATGAAGGTGTCCTGGTGATCGATGAGGATCGAGAGGATGAAGAAGAATCGCTTCCATATGAAACGGGATTTGCTTCACCAAACCAGCGACAACTCGTCATCACACAAAGTAATATGGTTGTTCTGTTATAACGAACTTTACTTATCAAAATTTTCCTGCAGACCTAGCGAATGTAGCCTCTCAACTTTTACTGATCGACTCTACCCACCCTCAATCATCTTCCGTCACTGCCTTGCCCTTACCGTCAAATTCCACTCATCACAACCATCAAGACATAATCTCGAATTACGATTCTCAACAAGTCTCACCAGTCAACAGTCAACCAAACAGCAAACGTGAAAATGAAGACGATGGCGATGATGACAGTGTCGAATGGCTCGATTATGATGAAGAATCGTCTCAATCTGTGAAGAAACCAAAATTGGACACCACTCGAACAGACAATGCACAATGCTCAAAGGTGGTCAACGATCCGATCATCCAAAGGAAAATCTGTGAAAGTGAAGATGAAGTTCACGATGAGGACACTGTCCAATGGCTCGATGATGGTCACGTGAACCTTTCTACCATAAATTATCATGGAGACAAGCCCATGCTGGTGTGTCGTGCCATGCATGGTTGCACCTATCAAACCACCAATTCTGGTCACCGCCATGCTCACGAGGGAGTCCATCTGGGCATCTTCCCATATCGATGCAGTTGGCCAGACTGTCACTATTCGAGTGAGCATCGGCACAGCGCCTTGGTGCACATCAAGCGATATCATTTCAGGTCGAGTAGTGTGGTGGCACAGGCAGGCGGCACACCCGTGGATTATCTTTTGGTGGACCATTCGCAAGTGATGAAACATCGATGGATCTCACGTACATTTCTACAGTAATTTAGTAGCCATTTGATGCGTTTAAACTTTAAATAAACTTTTAACTTAAACTCGAAGTCCAACTTGTTACAAAACTCGAATCAGAAGACGAGACTTTGCTTGTGATTAAGTTTAACTTTTGTCGAACTTGGTTTCGGGTTTTTGGCTTTGACCTTGAGGAATTATTAGGATCATTCAAATATATAGTTACATTTCCAAGAAATTAAGAAAAGGAAATTTTAAAGGAAATTACACAAACACCATCTAGTACCAGATTCTTAAAGTTGTAGTTCAAAATTTAAAACTAGTTAAAGATTAATTTAATTGACTGAGACCTTTTAAATTAGTGACAAGTTTTCTTTTCCAAACATTACAATTCTGACAATAACAAAGTATATATCCTTGATAAATTACATTCCATTTTCAATGCCATCTAGCAGAGATAAAACCAACTGATGTAATAAGATCGTAATGTTGTGATGGATCGAAACTTGTTTCTGAGAACACCCTATATATAAATTTATATAATTATATAAATTTACCTGTTATCACATGTTTAGGACACACTATATTAATTATACACATAAAAGAAACTAATGAAAAATGTCAAATGAAAAACTATTTTGACAATAGATTGTTTACTAGATAAATTATGAATTATTTTTTTTGTTAAATTAGCTAAACATGAAAAATGATTTTAAAATAGTTAAAGAAATATAAATTTACCTTTTATTTGAAAAATCAAAATCAAAATGAATTTTATCATTATTTTCAAAGGCCATGCACATTATGCATTGCACAACTATAAACGTAACAAATATAAAATGCATAAATGTACAAAAAAATTCTTTATTACTTGATACCGTGTACAAATCATTTTGTGTAAAAATTCAATTTGGCTAAATTGGTCAATTGAAAGTTTACTTTTAGTGAAATATAGAAAAAACACAAATATGATATATAATATTTCATGGGTGAAACCCTTTTGTAAACACAGATTCGACAAATGATTAATTAATTTTTAGTGTTTAAAGTTCAGACAAATATAGAAAAAATGTTCAAATGGATAAAAAGATAATTTTAAATTAAACCGTTAACATAACACCAAAAGTAATTTCTCGCAAAAGATTTCGAGTTTTGGCACGTTTCATAGTTTGAATTGTTTGAATAAATTTACCTAAATATAAAAATATCAATTTTTTTTTGTTCTAAAACTAAAAGAATTACTAAAACATTTTGTACTGAAGCGTAACGTACTTAATGTAACATTCAAAGAACAAAAACTCTACAATTTAAATTAAATAACAACCTTTAAATTTAACCAAACCATAGGCGAGTGTAAATACCATCCATTGTTCAATAATGATACTAAAACATGATTTTTATAATGCTACTTTTAATTTTTAAAACCAAGAGAGATGGATTAATATGACAAATTACAAAATCGCAAATAGCAACAATAAATGTAAGAATTTGCTTTGATTTTTTAAAAAAATTGACATGTTCAGACAGATTAATTGTGGAAAATAACAGAAAATTCACAAAATCTTGTGACCACAAGTTCTAAGAAAGTGAGATACAACCGTTTATAATGTCCCGCACAACAGCAATTGAAATTGAGTACCTTGGGAACTTTCTCGGTAATTTTTTAGACAATTGTAATTTTCTGTAGTACTCAATGATTGCAATGCGGCACATTGCACTTCGCACGTCACGTCGCATGACTCAACGTGATGCTTAAGTATAAATGGGGAAGCGTTTTGTTGACATAAAATACATAGAATTCAAACCGAATATGTAATCTTTTTTAAATCTCAATTAAAATTAGAAAGCCACAATGATTACAAAAAAAACCTTTTAGCAAACCTAAACATATACATCTCAAAAAAATTATAAATGCCAATAATCCGTAATAAAAATAAGCCACTTGAATTTTGATGCAAATAACTCGATGGTTTCGTTAAAAATATTTAAACAAACCAAAATAATATTACAATTATCATAAAATTACATGTATAATGTAACTGTAATAAATTTGGAGTTTTAATATGGAGTATGGCTGTTAAAAAACGCGATAATAATTGTAGTTAATGATATGCAAATTTATTTCAAAAATTTGATGATAAATGACCTTTTTAATAAATTCGACTTACTCGTATGTCTTAGTAAAAATTATATTTGAAAGAATAAAAACAAAAGCTGTGTAGTCTGGCGGTATCGTGTTCTGTATGTGTTTTTGTGTTTGACCATGACTAATAAAGTTCAATACAGAATGGAAAGACAAATTGAGAAATCAAAAGTTTCAAAAGTAGTGAATAAATAATTTCGTTTTTTGTTTTGTTTTGCAATCAAAAATTAAATAACTGAAATTAATAGACCTTCTGATAGATTTAACGTAATATAAATTTGTGCAAATAAACCTACAATTTGCTCAGAATGTATGACAAATCGATAAATTTAAAAGCAAATGAATAATATTCTTTAAACCTATTTGTAAAACATAGAGAAGAGTAGTCAATTAGGGCTTTTAAAAATTATGCTAAATCTATAACAATGATATACTCAAATTTATTAAATATGCAATAAACAGCAACTTTTAGAAAATAATTTTCATGGTAATACGAGCCACAACATAAGACGAGAGTTGAGTGGATTTGAGCACAGTCCGTTAAAGTCAGGGTTAGTTTCAGTCCCGACTTATTTGAAAACACAAATGCAAAATACTATTTTTAAATAAGATCGAGATTGAGATTTGGAGATTTGGTATCATCATGTCTACTCCATGGATAAACACAGAAAAGGATCGATTGGCTAAAGACCTAGAACAGGTACCTTTTATTACAAGTCCAATCCATTAAAAAGAGTATTTGTTAATGTTATTATAAACTTTAAAATAAACTTACCTTTTAGAAAGAACTACGTAGAACGAATATTTATTAAAGGCTTATATTTAATCGACCGAACAAATTAGTAACCTTGCCGAATAATAATAGTATTTTCGCCGAATAGTAACTTTGCCGAAAAATGAATTTGAATATATACCCGTATATTGGCTACTTATCCGCCCAATTGGGAGGGTAAGTAGATACCCCAGCTAACCCCCTAACCGTAAGTAGATACCCTAACTGGGAGGGTAAGTAGATACCCCAGCTAACCCCTAACCGTAAGTAGATACCCTAATTGGGAGGGTAAGTAGATACCCCAGCTAACCCCCTAACCGTAAGTAGTTACAGTAACCCATCTAATAAAATGCCAATTTGTTCGTTAAAGTTACTAAAGATTTCGGTATAATTACTATTCGCTAAAAAAACTATTTTATTCGGTTACAAAAACCATTTATTTCGGCAAAGTTACTATTCGGCGAAAATACTATTATTATTCGGCAAAGTTACTAATTTGTTCGGTCGATTAAATATAAGCCTTTTTTAAATCTTACTTTTTAATTGTTTAACAACTTGAGACATATCATAATGCGATTAAAATCCAATATCTCGACTCGTTACTCGAGTAAATTTCGAAGAAAAAGTTCTACCTGAAAGTTTCAAAAGTTGTAGGAATCGCTGAAATTTTAAAGAAGGTAAATTGCCATCGAGTGATGTTTTGTTGTGAAATCTAAGAACAAATATTTACTTTGGAACAGATTTTGAAAACAGATTTTGATTAATAAATCTCCTACTTATTTAAATCGCATAGTCAGTTAAAAATCCACAAATATGTCAATAACAAATGGGAAAAAAATTAACGAGATTGTCGATTTAACAGAGACTAGATAGTTCAATTTATACATTATTAGTGAATTATAGAAATTAAAATGCATTTAAAGAAAATAAATAAAAAATTTATTGAGCATAATCAAAATCATCTATTGGGAATTGGGATCAAATTGCCAAATAATTGACATGTCTTGTTGTTTGATAAGGATTCTTCGGACTTGGTGGAGGTTCTTTGCGTTTTGGGTAGGGCTTGAGCCGAAGCTGCCCAATGTGGAGGATGATTTGAGGCACTCGATTGGTCCAAAACGGTGTGAAGTAGATGGCATTAGTTTCCACTTGAGCAACACTGAAGTTCATGGTTACAGCTCGGCGACAATCGAGTTCATCAATACCGACAAAGTAAACTTGATGCGGTTGCATGGTCTTGAAGAAAAAAATTGAAGGGTTCAAAGTCTTGAACGTTGAAAATGTAGGATATCATGCGTTTGTGGAAGGACATGTCCCACAGATCACCACAACTTGAGTTCTTGAGTAGCGAGTCCAGGAACCGTAATTGGTAATCAAAGTTGAGAAAAATCCCTTATTGGATTCCCTTATCTTTGAAGTACTGGAAAGTTTGGTAAAACTTGGGATTGATCGAAATATTGAACGATCCATTTTGGACTCCAAAGTCGATAATGTCAACCAAGAGAATGTTGAGCGGGTCATATTAAGTGTTGTACTTGGCAATATGAATTCCAAGTAAGAAACCAGAGAATCTTGAATATCGTCTAGAGATATTCAAGGTCCCAAAAAATCATCATCTTTATGATATTCGTCAATATATCCAATGAGATCCGAAATGGAACTCGTCATCTTGGCACTTGGAATCGATAGCTTGGTAGAATTGACCGGATCTCGATCTTGACATCTTCCAGGAGCAAATCGAGTTGCTTGATGGTTTCCGCTCGGTAGAAAATGGCCTGGGTGGTTCTCTTGATGTAGACAGGAGGATCCATAGAAAGAACAATGGTGGGGAATTCGAGTCGAGTCGAATCAAGTAGGAGTGCGAGTTGAGGCTCGAGAGCAGGGATAGCGCAGGAATTCACAAAATAAAATTTTCAATAATCTTCAAACAATCCAACAATTGTAGATTGGAGAATCCATCGTAGAGGAACAGAGGCGGGGTAAAGTTGAGTCGATTCGAGTTGAGTGCGAGTTGAGGCTCCAGACAAGGCAAAGAGGGCGCAGAAATTCAGAAAAATCTTCAAAAACATCCAACAAATCAATGCCAAGAAGAGTTCTTGAAGAGGAAGGACTTGCACACAGAAAAGTAAAAACTTTGGTAAGAACCCAAATTACAATCCAAATCTAAAACTGCACAACTATGACCATGTCAAGTCCAAAAGCTCTTATATAAATAGCGAAAAAGGCATTCGAAATTCGGATTTTTCGGATTCGATCTTTCAAAAATTTGCTTTTTGGTTTGGAACCACCAACATTTTTACTTTGCCATCACACAAAATAGCACTTCAAAATCTGAACAAAAGAACGTAATGAACATTTTTCTATTAATTAGTATTGTGGAATAAAATCAAGGAAATACACGAGCCAATAAAATTAGAAAAACCACCAAAGCACTACCAAAGGCTACTAATTTAAATTATTCAAGCTGCTAAAATTTTATATAAGTGAAAAATATAAAGTTAATTAGGAATTTGACAAATTATCAATAAATCTAAAAACAAAATGTTGAAAAAAGTTTAGCAACAGAATTTTTCCACCCATATATGACAAAAAATGGTTATGAAAATTATGATTAATGTTAAGACAATTGGTGCACTTCTTTTCATAAAAGTTTTGCATTTATTTATCAACTAAGGATCAATTCTTGTATACAAAAAATAAAAAATCAATAAACCTTTTTTATATTACTCGGAACCCGCAAGCGATAATTGAGGAACACCAAATTCAATAAGCGCGCTTTTTTGCGCCTTTACCACAATTCGAAAAACACTTAAATCTGTAAAGAACCTTTTTTTAAAAACGGTGCGGCACACTAAATAATCAGTAACAATGTTTAAAATGTCTTTTTCAGTTTTCATAAAATCAGATAAAATGAAATTTAAAATCTCTTTTTTTAGAACTCTAAAATAATTATAATTTCTACTGTGGAGATTCCACAATGAATATTCAATCGAAATATACAAAAAGTTACGTATTCACATATTCTGTCTAAGTCAATTTTTTCATTGGAAACTAAAACAGGGGTTGGAGTTAGACTCTGCACCACCCGTTAGACAGGGATGAGATTTTTTTACAAACTTTTTATTTTCTAGTTGAATGTTTAGTTATATGAACAGAATGAATTTTCAAATGTAGAGAACAACTGTGAGCATTACCAAGAGTCATTACTACTCGATGTCAATAAATATTCGTTTTTAGAAACTGAATTCTACTGACATTAACGATCCGATTACCTACAATTGAATTTGTAGGTTTTTTTAGATATTGGCGGGCGGAAAAATTCTCAAATCGTTGATCATATTACGGTTTGGTTTGTTTATACTGTTCACACTGGCTTGTTTGTGGATATAATTATTTAAATAGTTAATTTCGTTGCATTGCATGTGGCCCTAAATTCAAAATATTTTGCGAGTTCATGGATGACGTTAAATTTTAGTCTAATATATCAATTATTGGAATATCTCTAAACAATACGGTTCATCAAGTGGCAAAAATCAACCTGTGGGCGGGTTTAAATCTAGGACCAGTCTGGCCATTCAAAGGCAATTATCATCTATGGTACACGTTGGTGTACAATCTCTACTTTGTTGGGCAGGTCACAGCGGAAGAAGACCCAAGGTGCCGCGGGGTGGTACATTTTTTCTCTGTCCCTCCCTAGAGTCTGCCCCAAAAGTTACATGTGGAAGCTCTCTTGGTGGTGCTCTTTGATCGAGTAAAGCTTCTCAACGCCTTGGTTCTTCTGTGATGGGATTCTCCTGCTTTTTATGAAGCCAACGATTCTGGGCATCTTCTACCAGCGTGAATCCATCAAACTATTCGATTTGGCTCAGGAAGAAATGAAAGCCCAGATCCGATCATTTGTTTCAAGCTCTATCGACCACAAGTGCCAAGATGAAGCGTTCCAATCAGCCATTCTGGATCTGATCGGGTTTTACATAGAAGGTCTTTACATAGAGAGATGATCTCACCGTACCAAAATTGATCTCACTGGTATGAAGAATAGTTATGAAGATGATCTTCCATCCCTTGGTTTCTCTCATGGAATATCGCCATTACCAAATTTTAAGACTAAATTTGGAGCGCCATCTATCAACCCGCTCAATGTCACTTGGCTAACATCATATCCTTTTGCGTCCGTAAAAGGAAGGTTCAGGGTTGGGAGATAAACCCTCGATTTGCTGGAAACCTTCAATTAGGCTACACCAGACAGGGAATCCAACAAGGGATCTCTCCTAAACCCTACTTCACAAGTGAGGCAACTCTTGGCGCTCTCAAGTACTCTAGTCGTGGTGATCTGGGGACATAGTTCTGTTTTCCTTACCACGCGCGTCACGGCTCACAGATTCTTTACCATTGACGATTTTCTCGATTTGTTCCATATGTTTCTTCAAGATCATCTTTTGCAGCTTTATAACGATTTATATCGTCAGTATCGATGACCTCCGATTGCTGCCGAGCTTGTGGTCGTGAACTTCAGTGTCGCTCAAGTCGACACCACAATTCCGCCGACCACAAACTCGTTCTGGGCCGCTCGAGTTGCCAGAGATCCCCCACCGCAGTGAGGTCAGGTGCCATCCTCCACATTGGTTCAGCTTCGATTGCCCAGCCCACACCCAAAACGTCAAAAAGCCCACCAAGTTCCGAAGGATCCCCGATCGAAAGACAAAACATGTCAACTCATCTTGCCATTTTTCGATCCTGAGTTGATTGTTTTATTTGTTTGTTCAATAAATTTTCTTCATTTATATTTTCTAACATTTGTACAATTTCTTTAATTCTATTCAATTTATAGTCTGTAAATTCATGGATTTCTGCACTAACTACTTCGAATGTTTGTGCTTTCTAAACAGCAGCACTTGTTGCTGCACTTTGAGTCTTCTTTGCTCAATGTTTCCAAACAATGTCAATTCAGCGAAATCAATTCTTTACAAACTACAGCAAAACCATAATAACACGATTGGTCAGGAAAAATTCCAAAAGCAGTGGTTGTCATTTCCTGTCTGGTTGTTCTTTCTATGTTCCTCATTCGCTTGTTTGGTGGTTATAATTGTGTAAACTTTTAATTCTGTTCCAATGTTACGTGGCCTCAAAGTTCAAAACATTATTTGGTCGAGTCCTGGATGACGTTAAATTCTGCTAAATATCAACTTGATGTATCTTTGTCAAGCATTTGGTTGAACAAGGCAACAACTCAACGGTATGGGTTTAACATACTGAATTCCTCTGGCCATTCAAAGCCATCTATTTAAGATTGCCTCAAGAAAGACTGCCTCGATCCCTTTTGTTGGCTATCCTAAGCCTTGGATCAAGCGTCCCTCGCTACCAAGGTCCGCCCCAACAAGATTGGTGCAAGCTCTCTTGCTGATTCTCTTTGACTCAGGCTCGAAGCCCCTATCTATGTTATCTCTTGAATTCGGGGCCAAATTTGGTTTTTGATTGTTTTGAAGATTTTTGAAGGTATTATCTTCGTGAATTTCTGCCCTCTGCTTGCATCGTCTCGAGTCCAACCTCTTGCCCTTTTATAGAGCCCGAAACGAACCGTGATCCCACGCCTTCGTCTTCTGGGTATGGATTCTCCTGTTTTCATCAAGGACGAACTACTGGCCATCTTCAACCGAGTGGAAACCATCAAGCCACTCGAATTGCTCCGGAAGACATAAAGACCCAGATCCGGTCAATCCTTCCAGTCTTTATCGACCCAAGTGCTAAGATGAAGCATTCCAATCGGCCGTTTTGGATCTCGATTAGGTACATCGACGATCATCTTACCCAGAAGGTGATATCTTGGCACTTGAATATCTCTAGATGATATTCTCCACCACTGGTTTCGTACATCGAAGACTTTGCTCAATTCAAGACTAAATGTCTATCCTCTCTCGCAAGCATCTTGGGGACTCTACTCCTGGTGGACAGATCACATTTTGTACCGAAAATGGGACTTTCAAAATTCGATGTCAACCCTCGATTTGCAGAAACGTTCATTATTTCGAATATAAAGGTGTTCAACAAGGGGATTTTACTTAACCCGGATTACATTGTGGGCGGGCTCTTCTATTCCTCCCAAGTACCTCAAGTTGTGGCGACTTGTGGTACCTGTTGCATGGACTTAGACGAAAGCTATAGGGTTTTTCGTAATGAACTCCAACCTTGCACAAGTCAAAACGGACGAAGATGACTTTTGAACCTGCTGGACCAACAGAGTTGCCGAGATCCCCTACCGCAGTGAGATCAGGTTTGTAATTCCTGCTTTTTGGGCAGCTTAGACTCGCGTCCTACCCGAAGCACAAAGAACCACCGCCAGTCTGCAAGATCCACATCGAACGGCTCG
Source organism: Rhizoglyphus robini (assembly GCA_023373905.1). Classification (NCBI taxonomy): domain Eukaryota; kingdom Metazoa; phylum Arthropoda; class Arachnida; order Sarcoptiformes; family Acaridae; genus Rhizoglyphus; species Rhizoglyphus robini. The sequence goes on along the minus strand of JAKIJQ010000441.1, from coordinate 2,330 downwards.
GCATGTCAATCACCTAGCCCTTTGATTCCAATGAAAAATTGATGGCCTTGCATATGTTCATTAAATTCTTTATTTCTCTAATTCATTCGCTACGCGTTCGTGTTTTACCTGTGTGCCAATTGCTATGAAAACTGCTAAAAACATCTGCACTAAAATATAAGTCTTCTCACTTATAAGTAAACAGAGAGTGTAATGCGTAATCAGTAAAAATAACTTGAGCAAACAAACTTATCAAACAACACATGTTGTACTAAATGTAGAACATGAAAAACTGTGCAGTCACTGCACACCCACATCCGTACCTGTCTCAATGACGCTAGTGTTTTTGAAGTGTTTTCAGTGGAGACTCATGATAAGGACATTTTGCTTAATCTTATCATTTATTGTGGATATGCAAGTTAAACTAGACTCGCTCCATCAACTATCACTTAAATGCATCATAAGATGTATAAAAATTGAAGATATGTGGAATAGTGTACTTGAAAACCAAACATTTCAATAAACATTTCACATTCGATACAATTTGTTGTTTTTAATATCAAGTCCTGAGAATCAAAAGGTTTCAACCAGGTAAGTATTGAAGATGTATTTGTGCTGGTGATTTGATTGTAATTTAAGTTTGCCCATTTGTAGTGTCCGAATAAACACGAGAGTGAACTAAAAAAATTTTGATTGAAAATGACGGAAAATAGGAAGATTTGCAAAATTTATTTATTGTTTATGAAAAATTGGTTCTCAGCAAAGCACCAAAACCAAAAACAAATTGGAGAGTGTTATCATTGAGTGCGTTAATGGTACAATTAATTTGGAAGAATTGAGAACATGTAAAAGTGATTTCGATGAACAATTGTGGGGAAGTGGAGAGATTGAGTGCGCTCATAAAAGAGAGATGTGTTCAAATTGGTACGAGATTTGGATATTTTAAAACTATTCATTGGAAAATATTCGGTGACATCTGGTATAGTTCGTCATTCATTAATGGCTTTGATTGATTCGCTTTTGAAAGAACTGAAGACATCGAAGCAACACGACTGGAGGGAACATGCAAAAAATGTGTTTGTTGTTGAAAATGATAAATGGGAGAATGATGAAAAGGCGATTGGAAATAGTAATGAAATATTCAAATACATTGTGACTGTGGTGGAGATGGGTGGAGATGAGCACACTGTTTGGTTGACAGTAGAAGTGTTCAATGGATCGATGAGGCATCTTGCACCGATGATAGAGGCGGAAGTAGATTCGTCGACATCCTGGCGTTTGAGCCTGGCACAAACAAGGCATTTGTGATCGACCCGACCATCAGGTACGAGTCAAACGATGATGTGGCAGCACAAGTAACGGAGGACAAAAACAAGTACGAGAAGTGCATCTCAAGCCTCCAGGAGATTACTCACCCACATTTGGTATTCGAGAATATGAGGTTATCGGTTTATGGTTTGGCGCTCGTGGATCCATCAGCCAACAAGTGATTGACTTTTTCGATCGCTTTGATCTCGACCAGAAAGCCTTACCAGGTATAGCCAACTATGTACTGATCTCAACATTACAACTAGTACATAACCATATCTACTCACCACTTCCACTACGACCACTACGGTCACAATGTTGGTGACTGGTAGTCTCAATAAGGAGCCTCAATTCGCAACACGAATGTATGGGTGTTAGGATAACGCTGAACCAAATGGATACGTAAGGTGTACTTGCTACCTGCAACTCGACAATGTTCCTTGTGAATTTTTCTATGATGAGTTTCGAATTTTGTGTTATATCATTTACAAATTGGAAGATCCGATAATTCCGAATGTTTGTGAATATGCGAAAATACAAAAAAGCTCGCAAAATAAGCTCAATTTAGCAGAAAGCATGAACGCAAATTGATTATTTTTACACTACAAATGGTCAAGACGAAATTCTCAACAAAAAAACGGGAAATTTATTCAAAATAAAAACATTCCTATGGAAACAAAAACAATTTGTTGTTAATTCCCAACAAACAAAAACAACTAAAGAAACAATTTTTTTACAAATTCTTATAATAAAAGCAAAATCCTGAAAAAATACCCCATAACAAAAAAACACAAAACTACTAAATCAGTAATCATTATTTTTATTTCCAGAAAAAGATAAACTAATTCTACAACTTTTATTTTCTCCAATTCAATTTAGCAACAAAAAGCGATTGTGCTGAAATCATAGTCACCCATTCAATACCAAAGTGTTACTCATTTCATGGAGGGAAGAAGAACGCATCTCTGTCGCCACGTTGTGGCCACTATCCTCACTCTCTAATTGTATGCTCTTTTCTTAATGTTTTCAAATCACATTCCTTT